>CM042378.1:19709282-19809282 GCA_023634145.1 Thymallus thymallus
GGGTGCCATTTGGGATGCATTCCTCATCTGTAACGTGAGCTCCCTATTCAGCCCTGCAGCCTGTTGGCAGATTGAGTTCAGCCTGCAGATGGACAGACTGCTCTGTCAACACAGACCCCTTTCCTCCAACCAGGAAGACAGGCAGGGAGTGCCCTAACCTTTCACCCCAGCAGGACGCCTCCATGCTGGGATGCTCTCCTGCCCCCCGACACCCTCTCCCCCCTCCTCCCCCTGCCACACTGCCACACTGCTGTTTGAACATCATGAGGAACACCGGGAGAACGGACATCTGTCTTCAAAATAGCTAGATCACACAGGAAATACCTCATGTCTTCATCTGCCGTCAGCTCGTCGCAAGTTGCTGAACCCCCGCCCACCCACAGAACCTGCCTGGCTGGACACAGTATTGATTATTCTGAGAGCTTTACCACATCTGTCAGATTTGAATTAGATTCATGTGATGGAAGAGCAATGGGCTTGCATCCCAAATGGTACCAGGGATCAAAAGTAGTGCACTACATAGGGAATAGAGTGTCATTTGGGATGCAGCCATGGTAACAGGGGTGAGTTGACCCCCTCTGGCCACGGCATGTTGATGAACAAATCCAAGTGGATTATGTCTAATGGGTCCCTGTAATCTGCAGGTGAAATGTTGAACATTGTCATTGTGAGGGTGGGATGGGGCAGGCAGATAATGCCACTGTGAGTCATTATCTAATCCCCACCTGTAATGAATTCACTGGGATCTCATTAATCCAGGCTCTGCAGTGCAAAAGCAGGTTCATACACGCAAAGAATTATAGGAAAACTACTGAACAGCTTCCAATAAAGGACTATGCAGCGTGCCGTGGTGTGTTAGAGATCACCTGCTGGGTGTCAATGAACAGCGGCCATTCATCATGTAGAATCGTCGGAAATTAACAGAAAATGATGGCTGATGTTCTAGCCAGAGGGTAAGGGACAGCCACCAGCAGCTTTTAACTGGTGGCCTTTATGCCCCCAGTCTGACCCATAGAGCCATTGTCTGACAGGTCCCACAGCACTTACAGTCTAAATGAATGATCAGTGATTTATGGACTGGCTATGCCCTGGGAGAGAGTACTTTGGTCATCTTTCTGTCGGTATTAGGGGGACTCTGGGATGACTGCCTCACTGTATGGAGCACCATGTCACATGCACTTGGGCAAAGTGGTGCTGAGTTCATGGAATAAAACCAGCCACAAACAGGAGAGAAAGTTTACAGTTATTATTATAACAGGGGGTTAGGGTAAGGGTTGAGCCAGAGTTTAACGGAAGGGTTAAGGTTATGCCAAGATTAGGATTAGGGTTAGTACTTTTATTCAACTTTCTGTCCTACAGATGTCGGATCTTAATTTGACCAGTATTGTTGTTGCAAAAAGAATCCTGCAGCAACAGGATTTTAACACTTAGTCCATAGTGTTTGATTGGTGGTTAGGCTATTAGCTGGACAGCAGTAGGCTATATGAAAAGTGCAATACTGTTAATATAACCGTGTGTTAGTGCAGGGTTTTCAGTGAATTTATGTATATCACTAAAGCTCAACAGCATTTCCTGTGGTGCAGGAACTTTTTCTGCAACAAAAGAGTGATCAAATTAAGATTGTACATCTGTACTCCTCTTTAAACTCATAAAGGTGCTGGAGCTGGGCTCCGTCTGGCTCTCTCTTTGACCTAAGGTGCAGGAGCCCGGCTCCGGGTATCTCCTGCACAATTTAACCACTGTTTATAACCCTCAGTAATGGCACACACACATCCCTGGGCTCATTTAAAACACTGAGTTTAACAAGCAACCTCAGCACTTCCCCCAAAATTGTTAACATACAGTATCAGCATTTTCTCACCATGTCTCTCTTTCCTTCCTACTCTTTCCTCTGCTCTGAGAGTGGGTTGTGCCAGAGTTTACAGCGAGCGACGCTGCTTGTGGTCTTGGCAGGACCACCAGGCCTTCCTGATGCCCAGGGAGGTCTGACAGGATGCTCAACAGGGGAGGTCAAACGATCACAGAGCGGCTGAGGATGAGGAACGAGATGAACCAGTGTCCTCGGTCTGCAGAGGTCTTTCATCAGGGAGGTAATATGTCACTGTCACCACCAGAGAACCAGGAGCTATAAGGTGCATCCAAAATGGCACCATATTCCCTATATAGCCAATAGGCCTCTGGTCGAAAGAAGTGCACTACGTAGGGAAGAGGCAAGCCAAGCAGGGTATCATCAGAAAGAGCTGAGTATTCTGTTTGGGTGTTTTCCTTTGTAGTCTGTCCTAGTGGGCTCTGTTGTTGTTGGGCAATATGGAGACTAATTAGTGCACAACAGTACCACAACACCACATTTACATTGGAAAGTAACAGAGTATTTGAAGGTGCAGGTCTTGCACTCTTCATGTGTCTAGTATCTGGCATGTACTGTATATGACCAGTCCAACCGCCTCGGAGTATCAGCAGCTATAAGGTATGGAGACAGGGGCACAACACTACACTATGTCATTATGTGATATCCCTGTTGCTGGTCCATTGAAAAAAAGGAACACTGTACGTGGCGCTGTAGGGTGGCGCTGGTCGCTGGGCAGGCTGCCTCAGGAAGCATTTGGAGGATAATTATTTCTGCGTCCCAAATGACACCCTATTCCCTACTTGGTCAAAAGTAGTGCACTATATAGGGAATAAAGGTGCCATTTTGGACACAACCTACTGTAGGTGTCTGGAGAAGGCGTCTCTCGCAGCCGGATAACAGCATGGCCAATGAGCTCAAATTAAACTCAGCCTGAGCCCATGCCAGCAGCCTTGGCAGGAGGCATTACTCAGTCAGAGTTTACAGTGTGCCCAGTGTCAGCCCTGCTACTGCTCCCCCAACAGACTGTTCAATTTAAACACAACAACACTCCAAGAGTAGACCTCCATTCCAGGGGCATTCTGGTTAGGGGGTCAAGAGGCCTAGTGGTTATTGTTCAAACTCTTGGCTCCTCGCCAGTTCGCTGAGACAGTGTTAGACATCACATACTGCATACTTACTTACTACAGTCTATACACCCCTATGTGTGTGTTTGTAAGAAACAATAGCCTCCTGGATATGGGTGTGCCTCGCTGTGTGTCCCACTGTGTGTTGAGTGAGATAAGTGTGTTGTTTAGAGCCTTGCCCCAACCAGGGGGCCATGCAGGCAGGAAGTCCTAGGCTACATGCAGGAAGTGTGTAAACTGATCTGGGACAGCGGGAACAGGAAGTGAGTGATGGATTACAGGCTGTCTGCGATTGAAAGAGGGTGCCTGCTTCCCAAATTGCACCCTATTCCCAATATAGTCCACTACTATTGACTATGAGTCAAACAGGGTGTCATTTGGGATACAATGCAGACAAGGTTTATACTGCATCCCCCACTCAATCAGGCACATGGTCTCCCAGCGGTTAAGCACTGTGGATGGGGCAAGACAGGAAGAAGAGTTGCTGTGGCCACATTGGTCAGTCAGTTCATCTGTCTTTTTTAACTAGTTTGGAGAATCACCAAACAATGTGTGGCTTGGAATGGATCTTGGAATGGAAATTAAATGTGCAAGATTTCTCTTTGTTGTTTGCCAGGAGTAATTTGGCATATTGATATTCTGAATTGTCAAGGAATAGTTAAGAATTTGTTCTTAACTGACTTACCTAGTTAAATAAAGGTTAAAAAAAAAATCTTTACTCAGTGCTGATATCACACATTGTTTGCGGAACAAACATTGATCTGTACTGCATGTCTGTAGGCATTATTCTAGTCAACAAGCTCAACCTCTCTGTAGCCCTTTACACTCGTACCCGTATACGTGTTGGAAATGGCAGATATAGGCACTTATAAGCAAATTAAATTGCACCCTACTTTTGACCAGGACAAGAGAGATTCCACACAGGAAGTGAGTGATGGATTACAGGTTATTCCACACTCAAAGAGGTCTGTTTCCGTGGCAAGAAGATCCTGTCCATAGCCTCATGGACAATCGATTCCTCAATGTCGAAAAGGGCTTATTACAATAAAGAACACACGTGATGCAGTGCTTCATCTGCAGTATGCTCTGAAATACAGACCGTATGCTTCAGGCTGTAGTCTTAAAAGTGGTGTTGAAAAATATTGTTGCTCCATTTTGAAGTTTTATGTGTTTCTTGCTGGTATAATAATAGGGTATGTGGTCTTAGCAGTAAAACATTAACTCTTCTATGATAGTTTAACAATTGCTTCTAAGACCTACTGTAGGGACATAGAACACAGGAACAATGCTTAGAATCTGAAATATCATGAATCATCACATTGAATACTGATAACCAAGAAAAAGTTTAAATAGCCCCAGGGAATTTGCATTAACAATTAAGCCATAATCCTCTCAGTATACACTGAAACACGCTCACGAAATGTGTCATAAACAGGCAGTATTCTAATCTGACCCGTGACATCAACCACCCAGTTGGCAAATGAGCCAACTAACCACCCTGCTGGGATTTGGTTAAAAATGAAAATAAAATGTGCATATTCAGAAGATGTACAGCGGGTGAAATAAGTATTGAACACGTCACCATTTTTCTCAGTAAATATATTTCCAAAGGTGCTATTGACATGAAAGTTTCACCAGATGTTGGTAACAACCCAAGTAATCCATACATATAAAGAAACCAAAACAAATAAGTTCAGAAATTAAGTTATGTGTAATAATGTGAAATGACACAGAGCACCAGGTCGAGGCAAATTTATGGTGAAATGATTGTCTTTCCACTTCCGTATTATGGCCCCAACAGTGCTCACTGGAACATTCAGAAGCTTAGAAATGCACCTATAACCAATGCCATCATTATGTTTTGCAACAATTAGGTTGCGAATGTCTTGAGACAGCTCTTTGCTTTTACCCATCATGAGATGTGTCTTGTGTGACACCTTGGCAATGAGACCTTTATGTAAGCCATCAGTTGGGACTGAACCAGCTGATATTAATTTGCACTGACAGGGGGCTGAATTGCTTTTTAATTACTGATAGTTTTCAGCTGTTGTCTTGGCTTTCCATGCCTTTTTGAACCTCCCTTTCTTCATGTGTTCAATACTTTTTCCCTGTATCATTTCACATTATTACACATAACTTAATTTCTGAACTTATTTGTTTTGGTTTCTTTGTATGTATGGATTACTTGGGTTGTTACCAACATCTGGTGAAACGTTCATGTCAATAGCACATTTGGAAATATATTTACTGAGAAAAATGGTGACGTGTTCAATACTTATTTCACCCGCTGTATACCAATTTTGTGTAAAGTTGCCCCCCTCGGAATGCACCAATTCATTTGGGTGTTAATGAAATATGGTTTTGGCGGGTCTGGGAGAGAGGAAGGGAGGGAGGGAGAGGGACTGTGGGTGGAAGTGGCATGGTGCCTGTCACTAGCTGTGCTATGCTGTGCTTTCTGTCTGTCTGGCAGCAAGAGGGGGTCTTAATGAGCTCTCTGCTTCAGGGAGATAACCCTGTTACAATTACCTCAATTAACCAGTCAGTCCATACCTGCTGATGGGACTGATACATCAGAGGCTGAGCTGGCTGGCTGGCTGACTGAGCTGGCTGGCTGACTGAGCTGACTGGCCAATAGTTTCACTACAAGTCTATGAGTACTGTACCTCCTTCATGCAAGAATATCTCGCAATAAATTACACACACATTTCCAACACTACAGACTTTGCAGATCTCTGTTTTCCTCAGTTTTATAACAGTATTAACACACACATGTATGATCATGTCACATGTTAACAGTATTAACACAGCTGTAACACCAGTAGGATTTCAGTTGATGGAAGCATTGATACACCATGCTGTGTTTGGTGATCTGATGTTGAAAATACACAAATCAATTTCACCAAGCCATCTGATGGATTACAGTGTACAACAACGGCCGTTTCAACCATTGCAATTGTTAATGGCACACATCTGTATATAGACACAGTAGACAATGACAGAGATGGCACCGTTTCACAACCCCACAGCTGTGTGTGCGTGTGACTTCATTGTGTGAGCTGTCCATTAAATTGTACTCCTCAGGCTGTGTTCCAACATGCCTTTATGTGTATGTGGCAGGGGCTCCTAACCATCACGGATTACAAAAAGAAAGCTTGCCACCATCGCGGTCACCAACGCCATCCTACCGGATGAGCTAAACACATTTTTCTCACGATTAACGCACAATGACCCTGAATCCCTCCTGATATTCCCTGTATACCCACGACCGCGTAGCCTCACACAGTTCCAACTCCATCATCAAGTTCCCTGACGACACGACAGTAGTAGGCCTGATTACCAACAACGATGAAAGGAGGTCGCCACTCTGACTGCGTGGTGCCAGGTAAACAACCTCTCCCTCAACGTTAGCAAAACAAAGCAGCTGATTGTGGACTTCAGAGGGAACCAGGCTGGACACGCCCCCATTCTCGTCAACGGGGCCGCCGTCCCGTGCACATCTCAGAGAAGCTGAAATGGTCTAACCGCATGTACACCGTGGTGAAGAAGGCACGACAGTGACTCTTCAACTGACTCTCCACCCCGTCAACAGTCTTTACTCTGCATCCACCCCAAAGGACATTTATTTATGAATCACTGCTACAGTTGTTATGATATATACAGTATAGTGCTATTTTTATTGTTGTTGTTTTTATTAACATTTTCATTATTTTATTTCACTTAGTCCTGCATGTCGGAGCCTATGATTTTCACTGTACCCTGCAATCACACCTGCAACCCTGTACATGTGACTATTAAGCACTCTGAATCTCTCTCTCTCCCTCTCGGCTGGCAGACACAGCTGTGGTGGCTCTAAAATAGTGGTCCCGCTCACTGCCGACATATTAACGCCACTGGGAGAATTCTGGCCATGTAACCCTTCACACCTTCCAGATTCCATTTCACTGGCACAGGAAACATAAGTAGTGCACTATATAGTGAACAGGGTACCGTTTGGGACGCAGCCTCTGTGGTGCTGCACATTTTTCAATTATGCCTGCATGAGCTGTGCTCCAGCTTAAATTATCTGGCTGGAGTCGGGACCATACCAGAGTAACGCGTTTCAGACATTTATGTCACCCTATATTATTCCAGTTAATTATAAAAGAATGAAACATTCTAGAATCAAAGAAGCAGCAGGAAAAGAGTTTCTTAACGCTATGCCAGCTTATTACCAATAGGGTCCACAGAATAAGAAAAACTTCACACTAAGCCTGAGAGTCGTCTCATAGGCTGGAAATCCCATTACAGCAAGTGCCATAACAGTTGCTTTGGCATGTCACTGTCCTATGGGCACACATACCAACAGTCACACACATCTGCAGGGCAGGCGAACACACAAGGATGTAACACATAACAGGGTACATACATCTGCATGCCACTCCTGTCTCTTTGTAATCAGCTTCCTGACTACTAGAGATAAGGCCTGACTGGTACTCTAGTCTGGGAGGCAGTGAGTGACACAGGCCCCTGTGTCTGTCTGTCTGTCTGTCTGTCCCTGGCTGCTCCCTGCTATTGTACTGGAGTGGAGACAAGCCTGGTAGGGATGGAGGAGAGATCTACCCCTCACACAATTTGTAATACAACATTGTTACTACACAGGTATAAGAGCAACGATGTAAACTAAAGGAGGCCAAGTCATATTTGAATGCACAGCCTAAGAGTCATCTTGAGATAGAGGTGCAGTTTACACATAAATCATTTACCCCCTTTATTTTCTCCCCAATTTCATGATATCCAATTACGATCTTGTCTCATCGCTGAAACTCGCCAAAGGGCTCGGGAGAGGCGAAGGTCGAGTCATGCATCCTCTGAAACATAACCCGCCCAACCACGCTTCTTAACACCCGCCCGCTTAACCCGGTTGCCAGCTGCACCAATGAGAATGAGGCAACTGACGACCGAAGTCGGCCTGCAGGCGCCCTGCCAGCCACAAAGAGTCTATCTATCTATCTATCTATCTATCTATCTATCTATCTATCTATCTATCTATCTATCTATCTATCTATCTATCTATCTATCTACCCCTCAAGCACTGCGATGCAGTGCCTTAGACCGCTGCGACACTTGGGAGGCCCCACATAATTCATTTCTAACTGCGTTTGGAATATTTGCCCCAAGTCAGCACTATTTTTGTCAAAGTTAGGAAGCCTCTCTCCTCTATTTCCTATACAATACATTTGATGTGTTAGTTCTGTATTGCATAAGCCAGGTGAAAAAGCCCAGGCCATTGAAACGAGCAGTGGCACCATATCCCCTACAAAGTGCACTCCTATAGGGTCTCATTTGGGACGCAAGCAAATCAAATTGTCACATGCGCCGAATACAGGTGTACCCCTTACAGTGAAAGGCTTACTTACAAGCCCTTAACCAACAATGCAGTTAAATATAGTTAAAAAATGTTTAATAATAAACTAAAGTTTAAAAAAAAAGAAGAAAAAAAAGAAGTAACAAAATAAAATAACAACAATATAAAATAACAATAATGAGTCTAACAGTTTTTGGGGCCTTCCTCTGTCACCGCCTGGTATAGAGGTCCTGGATGGCAGGAAGCTTGGTCCCAGTGATGTACTGGGCCGTACGCACTACCCTCTGTAGCGCCTTACAGTCGGATGTAGAACTTTAGAACTTTTGGAGGATCTGTGGACCCATGCCAAATCTTTTCAAGCTCCGGAGGGGGAAAAGGGGTTGTCGTGCCCTCTTCACAACTGTCTTGGTGTGTTTGGACTATGATAGTGTGTTGGTGATGTGAACGCCAAGGAACTTGAAACTCTCGACCTGCTCCAGTACAGCCCCGTCGATGTTAATGGGGGCCTGTTCGACCCTCCTTTTCCTGTAGTCCACAATCAGCTCCTTTATCTTGCTCACATTGAGGGAGAGGTTGTTGTCCTGGCACCACACTGCCAGGTCTCTGACCTCCTCCCTATAGCCTGTCTCATCGTTGTAGGTGATCAGGCCTACCACTGTTGTGTCGTCAGCAAACAATGATGGAGTCGTGCTTGACCACACAGTCGTGGGTGAACAGGGAGGGGCACAAGTGTAGAGGATCAGTGTGGCAGATGTGTTGTTGCCTACCCTTACCACCTGTGGGTGGCCCGTCAGGAAGTTCAGGATCCAGTTGCAGAGGGACTCTAGTACTCTACCTCAGGCGAGCAATACCTCCAGACTTCTTTAATATTAGACATCGTGCACCAGCTGTTATTGGCAAATAGACACACCCACACCCCTCGTCTTCCCAGACGTAGCTGCTCTGTCCTGCCGATGCACGGAAAACTCAGCCAGCTCTATATTATCCATGTTGTTGTTCAGCCACGACTCTGTGAAACATTAGATATTACAGTTTTTAATGTCCCGTTGGTAGGATAGTCTTGATCGTAGATCATCCTGTTGGCCAATAGGACAGATGGTAGTGTCGGTTCACCCACTCGCCGACTAGTTCTCACAAGGCACCCTGACCTCCTCCCCCTGTCTTTTCTTCACACGAATGACAGGGATTTGGGCCTGGTCTCGGGGGAAGCAGTACATCCATTGCATCAGACTCATTAAAGAAAGAATCTTTGTCCAGTTCGAGGGGAGTAATCGCTGTTCTGATGTCCAAAAGCTATTTTCGGTCAAAAGAGACGGTAGCAGCAACATTATGTACAAAATAAGTTACAAACAAAGCGAAAAAACTAACAAAATAGCTATCCCCTCAGGCGCCATTATGACCTCTTGTCATAATGGCGGCTGGATGTTCTGCAGCCATGCAGTGTTCCATCTTTATGGGCCCTCAACAGAATCACACAGGAACATGTGTTTCTGATGTGCTCATGTGCAAGGCTGCAGCCAGTTAAGGCCCCTATACACAATTATTATTCTCTCCAGTGTGCCACGGCAATCACAACCACATGCCTCTCTCTGTCTCAACCCAAACGGCCTAGCCAACCGACCAACCCCAGTCAGTCCATGCCTGCTCTGTTTACAATCCTGTCCCAAAGGAATCCTGCTCCCACGCTCAATGCCTTCATATTCATTACATTCTAAAGCAGTTATGGGCCTGCCTTGTTCATTGTCATATTGGATTTTATTGGGTTTATGTTTAAATTGTTCTGGTTATAAAGAATTCGTAGTCTTGCTGTGAGAGTTTGTTACTAGCACTCACTGCAGTTAGTATAGAGAGAGAGAGAGCGGTTATATGATCTGCTATCCGATAGCTTTTACATTGTTCATCTGTCAGAAAGGATACTGTCATATTTCAGAGTGTGTGTATGTGTTCTCCCTCCTTTTACAGGAGGGAGAACATCTACAGAAGGAGAATGAAGGGGGATAATTGGTTGCGGTTGGATGTGTCGATATTTCACGCTGTCAGATATGGAGTGCGAGACTGGGCATGTTGAATTCAAATCTGTTCAGGCTTCACATCCTCCTCCTCCTCACGCAGCAAACATGGCTCTCTTTCTCTTCAAGCTCATCTGTTTATACCCATATCACCTTTCTCTCTCACAGATTCTCTGATTTCATCAGCACTAGTTCAGTATAGACTCCTCTCTCTCGCTCTCTGCAATTAATTTGTCAATCTTCAGCGATGTTGAAAATAAACCACTGATAGCACTGGCTTATCCCACAACATTGGTAGTTCCCCCGTGATCTACTTGAATCAGTGTAGTCACCCAGGCCCCCTCTCTCTCCCAGTCTGGACAGACATCTGAGTCGGTGGCGACAGCATGCCGGCTGTAACGCTCTGCCAGCTCATTGATCAGTGCTCGGATTGAGGTGCTCTAATTTAGTGCTGGGCTCATTGACCACCGCTAACAGTCTGTTAATAGCACTCTATGTACTCCAGTGAACAGTCAGTTGGGGAATGCTCCCCTCTCACCCCCCCCCTCCACCCTGGCAGCTGCCTAATCTCCTCCACTTTCCCAGGATGCCCTCTACACCTTCACTGAGCCCACTGTTGACACACACTTCGTGGAGAATAGTGCTGAGCGATTTGTGCTTTTTGAGGTCGGTTCGGTTTTTTATAATTCTTTTAGACATTAAATGGACTATGCATTATGTGGGTTGAATGTTGTAACACATCATAAAACAATTTACAAAAGTCCCATGAAGGTAGTGACTGCCTATTAGTGCTTAACCATCATTTATTCACATTACTTTGATAAAATATTTGTTTTATTTGATGACTTTATTATTTCATTACAAGTCACCATCTCATCTCATATAGAGCTGCTGCCTATGCGGTCTGACAAAATCACAATTTTAGTAGTTCTTAAAAGTAAATAAGGCATACTTTTATGACTGCTGAATATCAACTATCAATCATTTAGATCATGTATTTTCTATCCCTCTCTGATCGCTCTGTCTCCCTTGTGTCTGCTCCGCACAGACCGGACAAGTTTAAGCGGGTGCACAATGGATTATGGTCATTGTAGTAAATGACCACGTTTTCTGTACTAAACTATCTAGATTATTGGCCTGTTGGAAACTACAACTCCCTACTACATCGCACAGTTCAGGCTTGGCCTGATTTATCTCTACAGAAACTGTACATCGAGCTCACAAAAAAACAAAAATAAATGGAATTCAAATAATTGAACCAACATTGGTCAATTTGTTGTTTAAAAAACTATTGACATTCTGGATAATCGCTCAGCAGTAATGGAGAGTGCTGTGCCTGTGCTCCCTTGCTAGTGTTGCACATTTCTGCTGTGTGGTAGAAAGTGATAGGGTGGACAGGTCATGACCCCTAACTGGTGGCCTGTGGGAAGATGGGAGCGAGAGGGGGCCTGTCCCTGTCAACCTCACACTTTGTACTAAATGGTACCCTATACCCTTCATAGTGCCAGAGTCCATAGGGCTATAGTGCACTATATAGGAAATAGGGTGCCATTTGGCAGGCAGACTGTGTGCACTGTGCTGAGTGCCAACTCTAATCTGCGGTTACATTCCAGCTCTGAACCTGAGCTTTCACTGGTCACTTCTACTCTTCAACACTCTATACTCACTTCAGAAGAACATGTGGCCACTAAGAACAGTTTCTCTCTAGTGACAGGTTGCATTTCGGCAGAGAAAAGACCTGGGGTGATTACGACTGACATTTTTCTCTGCTTGTTGCCACAAGTCATCATTGTTGTTTTTTGCAAGGCTAGCCATATTTTCAAATGAGGATATTTAATCATGCATGGGATACATTGTCACATTCCACTACAGCCATAACCTCAAGCAGGGCACAAAGTTATCTCTGCTCAGTGCAAGGGTTTATCCCTATTCACAACTCTTTCCTTTGTCCCGAATGACCATTTGCTGTTATTACTCCCCATGCATATCGCCATTCTTCCCTCAGATTAGTGTTAGGGGGATATTGTGTTAGAGAGTGCGCCGAGACCCGGGATGCGTCCCAAATGGCACCCTATTCCCTTTATAGCGCACTACTTTTGACCAAACCCCTTGTCAAGACTAGTGCACTATAAAATAGAATAGGATTCCATTTGGGACACAATCCCAGAGAGGCTTAATGGGCTGGTGTGACCAGGCTGTCTGTGGGAGAGTAGGAGTGTGGGAGCGATCAGGCCCTCCTCTACTGACGTGCTCTGACAGTGTTGTGGCAGAGCCGCTCTGCCGTGAGTAGCACAGAGAAACCAACATGGCCACCAACACCGGGTACTTTCTCCGTCTCTGCGGCTGCGGTTGTAGCTTAACCTCCGTGGGGTGGACCGAGTGTGTTTGTCATTCCACAAACGCACAGTCCCCTCTAGACTCTCTTCACATTTGTCTCACTCCTCTCTCTCCCTTTCTCTCTCTCTCTCTGTGTTGTGTTTGATTTAACCCAGTGGCTCCTCATAAAACTGCGCCTCATTGGATGCAGCCTCAGGGTAGCCCACTGGCATTCCAGTCTGCTGGGCAGAGGCCCGACACGTGTTTTCTTAGAGTTTGTGTGTGTGGAGGTGCTCACCGTGTGGGAAATGCGCACATTCCAAACCCACTTGTTGACCTTCCTGAACTCTCACTCTCACTACACCGACGCAGAATCTTCAGGGCAAACTTGGCCGTGGGGAGAGGATGTCCATCCAGCTCTCAGCTCTCAGGATTCAACATATGCTAGAGAGAACCCCCCCCCTTCCCCCCACACACACACACAGGGAAAATAAACCCAGAACACATCTGTGTGGGAGAACATAGGTTTAGTTGGCTCGCTGTGGATATAACATCCTGATATAACAATGCCTGCAGTAACAATATACTGTCTGTGTGCGTAGGAGGTCGACAGAGGACAAATCCCTAATGAAATTAACATGTGGTAGTTATGCCTCAAGGAACTTCAGCCTTTTATATAGTAGATTAATTAAAGGGCATGGCATTAAGGGGGCTTCAAACACCCTCCCAGGCTTTGTTCAGGGGGTAATTAGAGATATTAAGTGACATAAGTCATTAACTCAAGTGCTCATTAGACTATTAAGCACATACTACTCCCTCAGCAGCAGGAAATACCTAATGTCAGAATAGCAGGATATTGACAGGAAATTGAGATGAAAGCAAATAAGTAAAACAGGAAGGTGGACTCCAGTAGAGACTCTCACTATTTTCAGACCTAAACATCAGGGTTGTATTCACAAAGAATCGCAGAGGAGTGTTGGTCTAGGATCATAATTATGTGGACCGAGGGGAACTGATGTTATATCAGCACTCCTAATCTGAGATACGTTACAGGCAGTTTATTTTCCCCTGGTCACAGATTAATCATGTATGAACTTCAAAAATGAAACACTAGTGGCACCCTGAGACCCTGTGTATTGCGTGACTGAGAGATGCTCCTACATGTGATGGTCAGCTCCCTGCCATGCCCAGGGTCCCTGTTGGAATGTCAGTGTCTTTCCCTGACGTATTGACCACGTTTGTTTCGCAACATAAGACTTCACTGACAGCTGAGATTAACATGTGATTTACATGGTATGTGTCCGAAATGGCACCCTATTCCCTTTATAGTGCACTCCTTTAAACCAGGGTCCATGGTCAAAAGTAGTACACTGTATAGGGATATACTCTCCTCTTGTTTTAATAAACCACATGGTGGGCCAATGCATCGCTTCAAAGAGGTCTGTTGATGTTCAACCTTTGCTTTTATTTTGTCTTTATCACATACTGGGCCAAATGTAGGTATTTCATTAAAACAACCAGCTAGACGAGAACAGTGAGATTCATGCTGATTGACATTGGGTGTTTCACACAGACAGTCATTAAAGATTAAATCCCATAAGAAATCTTTGTGGCTCTGGAGCCCATCCATCCATGTACAGTGGGATAGAGAGAGAGAGAGGTTGAGAGAGAGAGAGAGAGAGCTGTACAGTGGGATAGAGAGAGAGAGAGGTTGAGAGAGAGAGAGAGAGAGCTGTACAGTGGGATAGAGAGAGAGAGCTGTACAGTGGGAGAGAGAGAGAGAGCTGTACAGTGGGAGAGAGAGAGAGAGCTGTACAGTGGGAGAGAGAGAGAGAGCTGTACAGTGGGAGAGAGAGAGAGAGCTGTACAGTGGGAGAGAGAGAGAGAGCTGTACAGTGGGAGAGAGAGAGATACTGTACCCTCTCCTCCCTGCATGCATGCAGCTCGTTAAGCAGCAGCTGTGTGTTAATTACAGCGAATGGGCAGGTATCTTAATTAATCAGAGGTGAAAGCAGCCTTTACAGAGTGATTACACATTTACTGCCGACATATCAGCTTAATCCTAAATTAAAGAAATGAAGACAAAAAGGGTTTTGGTAAGCGTTATTGTAATGGCTGAATTGGAATTAATCATGTGGTTTCCATGTTTGATACCGTTCCATTGATTCCATTCCAGCCATTACAATGAGCCCCATCCTCCTATAGCTCCTCCCACCAGCCTCCTCTGATGCATTTGCTTCCCATGGTTTATTATGCATCTGGATTAGAGGATAGATTGGCTTTTTTAGGCACTATCAACAACTCCTTTTAGGATTGGTCCCTGGCTCTAATGTCTGTTAAACTGGTCTGATCTGATTGGCAGATGCCGTACTGATCAGAGCCCCAGATGTAGCTTGAGCTTCAGTCCCTCTCTGCCTGGCTGGTGCATTAATGCAGTGGTGATGTCGTAACGCCGTGCCATGCTCATCATCATTAAGGGACTGCGTTGCTGTGAGGGACTGTTAAAGCAGAAAAGCCTAATGGACCAGACATGATCAGAGAGGAAAGATAATGAGATCATTGTTAGTGCTATCCAGCATCCTTGGGACATCCCTACCCTAAACCTAAATCTCTACCCGAACCTTAACTATAACCATAAACATAACCCTTACCTTAACCATTTGAAATGTCAACTACAATGGGACCATGAGATCATGACTTTAAATGATTTAACACACCATCCCCCTCTCCTTTGAATCGATATAAAACATTACCATACATACAGAACTTGTTCCAGGTCCTTAGCAAATTCAGCAAGTTGCTGAACAGCTCCATATCCCATCTCTCATTTGGTGCGTAATGACGATGACTTCACCCAGGTGTCTTTTGCTGCCATCCCTGTCCTAAAGCTTCAGCTCCAATTCAAAAGTGTATGCACCCATCCATTCCATTTTAGCCCACATTACTTTTTCAAAGGACTTAATCTTGTTACAGGACATCCCCATGAGAGGAACCCTTTAAATGTGTACTTTTCTCTGAGGAGAGGCTCTCGGGCGTGTGGCAGATGCCCTCCTTTCTTCATGGGGCCCTCATTTAAATCACAGCAGCTGGGGAGTGCAGGGGTGAGGGGGAGTGGAGACAGTAGGGAGGGACGGGTAGTGATGGAGGAGGGGAATCCGTTTGGCTAGTGCATAATCTGGCACACTTCTATACACTGGAACCCCAAGGCTCTGTGTCCTTTGATCCACAAAGGGGCTGCAGGCTGGGCAGGGGTGTGCCTGGCCTTTCCCCAGGGCTCGGAGGCAGGGGGTGGGAGCCAATGGGTACGGGCGGGGGGGCCATGGATGGAGAGATGGCAGGTTGTCTGCCCACAGACGGTGATGCTGCAGTGGGGGCCGTACGGGTCAGTCTGTCAGTCACACGGGTCAGTCTATGGGATGCGCACTATATTCCCTTTGTAAGCCTCCTCCGTGGATAATGTGATTTTATGGCCACCGCATATGGTAAACCTGGCACGAGTAACGGATAACTGCAGTGGCAATTTAATTTATTTTCCGAATAGGTTGACGCATGGTGAGTGCATGCTCTCATGAGGCAGAGAGTGGGCTAGACCACATGTCAGGTTCCTGGCAGCGTATCTTTGTTGTTTGTCCATTGTTGCAGCATTTAAACAGATCTAGAATATTTCAGGCATCTCACAGGTAGTTGCATGAGTTCCAGTGCGCAGGAGCATTACTTCAGGATTGCAGAGACCACTACCACTGAATGATAGATAAATTGATAATGTGCTGTGAGGGTCGTTAAACAAAACGGAGGTCTATCAGAAAGTGGGTATCCCAGTGACATATTGTCCTATTTATTGTGCTCAATCTGTTGGGAACCTGCTCTTTTCTTGGTGATGGAATAGGATGGCTCTCAGCATTCCCGTCCTGTTGGAGCTCGCAAGACACTGAAGATATCTTGCCCCTCAGATTTGCATTTTTTTTGTCCCAGAGAGGCAGTTAAAAGGGGTAGAGGGGCTCAGGTACCCAGTGTGGCTCCCCATGGTGTCAGGGACCCAGTGTGGCTCCCCCTGGTGTCAGGGACCCAGTGTGGCTCCCCCTGGTGTCAGGGACCCAGTGTGGCTCCCCCTGGTGTCAGGTTCCCAGTGTGACTCCCCCTGGTGTCAGGGGCCCAGTGTGACTCCCTCTGGTGTCAGGGGCCCAGTGTGGCTCCCTCTGGTGTCAGGGGCCCAGTGTGGCTCCCTCTGGTGTCAGGGGCCCAGTGTGGCTCCCCCTGGTGTCAGGGGCCCAGTGTGGCTCCCCCTGGTGTCAGGTACCCAGTGTGGCTCCCCCTGGTGTCAGGGACCCAGTGTGGCTCCCCCTGGTGTCAGGGACCCAGTGTGGCTCCCCCTGGTGTCAGGGACCCAGTGTGGCTCCCCCTGGTGTCAGGGACCCAGTGTGGCTCCCCCTGGTGTCAGGGACCCAGTGTGGCTCCCCCTGGTGTCAGGGACCCAGTGTGGCTCCCCCTGGTGTCAGGGACCCAGTGTGGCTCCCCCTGGTGTCAGGTTCCCAGTGTGGCTCCCCCTGGTGTCAGGTTCCCAGTGTGGCTCCCTCTGGTGTCAGGGGCCCAGTGTGGCTCCCTCTGGTGTCAGGGGCCCAGTGTGGCTCCCTCTGGTGTCAGGGGCCCAGTGTGGCTCCCCCTGGTGTCAGGGACCCAGTGTGGCTCCCCCTGGTGTCAGGTACCCAGTGGTATTTCTAATTGAAATACCTATTAAATTATTATTGGGCTAAAACTAATTGAATGTGTCATTGAACCAATTGCACTTAATGGCAGTGAGGTGTGGGGTCCACTTGCAAAACAAGATTTCACCCAATGGGACAAACACCCCATTGAAACCCTGCATGAAGAATTCTGTAAGATTATCCTACATGTCCAGAAGAAAACTACAAACAATGCATGCAGGGCAGAATCCACTAATAATACAAACTCAAAAAAGAGCAATTCAGTTTTGGAAACATCTCAAATACTAAGAGCTGAGCAAAGAAAAGCTGGTCCAATCAATCAGATAAAAACAAATTACATTAGAGTCAAAACAAAACTACTCTTATTGGGAAACACAAGCACAAAGCAGTGCTATCTGGCCCTAAATCGACAGTACACCGTGGCAAACTATTTGACCATGGTTACTGATCAAAACCTTAGAAAAACCTTGACAAAGTACAGGCTCAGTAAGCACAGCCTTGCCATTGAGAAGGGCAGACACAGGAAAACCTGGCTCCCTGTAGAGGAAAGGCTGTGCAACCACTGCACCACAGCAGAACCTGAGACAGAGCTGCATTTCCTGACAAAATGTCAAAAATATAAAACAATTAGAGAGTGTCATTTACCCAAATGTAAAACCCGTATTAAAGGTTTCAAAGACGTCTCTGATGAGGAGAGGCTACCCGTCCTGTTGGAGGAGGAACAGAGAGCTGTGGGTTGGCAGACCACTAACATTGCAACATGCTTATTGTTATTGTTCAATGTAGGATTATTTAAAACCTTGGTTATTGTTGTTACTGTCGTCCCGTTGACAATATTGATTATTATTATTAATTATGTTAACATTGTAAATCTCCAAAGTAAGCTTTGGCAATATGTACATTGTTACGTCATGCCAATAAAGCAAATTGAAAGAGAGAGAGAGAGAGAGAAGACAAGACAAGAAAAGGAGAAGAGAAGAAGAGGAGAAGAGAGATGTCGTTAGAGAGAAAGATGTCGTTAGAGAGAAGAGAGATGTCGTTAGAGAGAAGAGAGATGTCGTTAGAGAGAAGAAGTTTACCGCTCTCTGACTGGTGAGATAATTGGTGCACTATCAGAAAATGACTGGTGCAGGATCATCACCTTGTGGTAAGAAAGAGAATGGCCCGAAATAACGCCAGTAACAACCAGGCTTGGTGGTCTCCCATTCCTAGTATTTACATTCTTCGTTAATGACAACTAAAAGCCCAAGTTTCCCAGTGCTTTTGAATTATGATCAAGTCAAATGCCATGGTTTGACAATGCAGTGTAGCTTGTGGACAAGGTTCTCAATCAGTCTAAATTACAGATTTAAACCAGCCTTCTGACCATAAGAGTTATAAACAAGGCCATATATATATATTTTTTTTAAGTTACATTCTGCAGTGAGTAATCTAATTACATAACCACGCGCATGATAAGTAGCTGTTCCTGGACAGTCCTTAGAATTCAGAGTATGAAAAGGAAGTCTTGGAAAAAATGTTTAAATCAACAGGCTCATGATCTCAAGCTTTGTTTAACCAGAGAAAAGGAACATGAACAACATTTGGATAGATAAACATTATTATTAACTGAGTCAGTGTGAACTGAAAGGGCATCTATGCAATAACTAGTGGAGTTTTACTCAAGGGCACTATCCTACGGTATGGTCACTGTGGTTACATACAATCTTAATTTTCAGCATTGGTAACACTTTATTTGGATAGTCTCAGTAGATGTTCAATAACTGTCAACAACAACTAACTATGCACTAACCCTAGCCCTAACCTTAACCCTTAGCGTAACCAAGTGTGACCTCAGCATTTCTTGAATAATTCATTAGAGCTCATCCTCTCAAACCTAAATCTACTGTCATGGTGGCAAAACAGTTGAATAAAACCACAAATAAGCAGCTTGATAATAACATGACTATGTTGGTTTAGTCATTACAGTGGATGTAGTTGTTGCAATCAATACTGACTAAAATATATGGGGCATATTTGTTCTTAGAAGGATGTCTGAAGGACGACAACAGCAAAAGTAGGAAGTGGTGCCGAACGTGAATGATCTTAATTTGACCAGTGTGAACATAACATTTCAAAAACACTGTGAGTGGTGTAATATGCTGTGAAACAGCTTCAGACTCCAGAATGATATTGCGATATTATTGCTCATTTGTTTTACTACCTTTTTGTTAGATTGTAAGCATAGCCATTTACTCCTTTGGTCTTTCTTTAAAATAAACATACCAGGTTTTGTCTATATATAATTATGGATACATAGTGGCATATTACAGAACCATATCCAGTGTGAGGACAATGCAGAGGCCAATTCATATGTAGTAGTTAATGAAACTGACAGCTACCATTACTCACGAGATGCACTGGTATATGTTTGTTTTACTTTGATTTATCATATACTTATTGAAAGAAGCTTTAAAATACTTTCTTTGAATGACCATAATGTCAGAACACAAAAAAAATATTTAACTAAAGATTGTTATTTTTTATAGGTTTCATTGCAGTGTGAGGATGACCAATTTGGTTTCAATGCGGTCGTGCTTATGTAGTAACCAAAAAAAGTGTTAAACAAATCAAAATATATTTTATATTTGAGGTCTTCAAAGTAGCCACCCTTTGCCATGACAGCTTTGCACACTATTGGCATTCTCTCAACCAACTTCATG
Source organism: Thymallus thymallus (assembly GCA_023634145.1). NCBI lineage: Eukaryota > Metazoa > Chordata > Actinopteri > Salmoniformes > Salmonidae > Thymallus > Thymallus thymallus. Next base: position 19,729,330 of record CM042378.1, read on the forward strand.
AGGTAGTCACCTGGAATGCATTTCAATTAACAGGTGTGCCTTGTTAAACGTTAATGTGTGGAATTTATTTTCTTCTTAATGCATTTGAGCCAATCAGTTGTGTTTTGACAAGGTAGGGGGGGGGTATACAGAAGACAGCCCTATTTGGTAAAATACCAAGTCCATATTATGGCAAGAAATGCACAAATAAGCAAAGAGAAACGACAGTCCATCATTACTTTAAGACATGAAGGTCAGTGAATACGGAACATTACAAGAACTTTAAAAGTTTCTTAGAGGACAATGGACATAAGAACGGTGGAAATTTGTCCTTTGGTCTGGAGTCCAAATTGGAGATTTTTGGTTCCAAAAAGTGAACAAATTATGTATTTCCTACCGTAAAGCATGGAGGAGGTGTTATGGTGTGGGGGTGCTTTGAAGGTGACACTGTCTGATTTATTTAGAATTCAAGACACACTTAACCAGCATGACTACCACAGCATTTTGCAGCGATACACCATCCCATCTGGTTTGCGCTTAGTGGGACTATAATTTGGTTTTCAACAGGACAATGACCCAACACACCTTCAGGCTGTGTGAGGGCTACTTGACCAAGAAGGAGAGTTATGGAGGGCTGCATCAGATGACCTGGCTTCCATAATCACCCAACCTCAACCCAATTGAGATCGTTTGGGATGAGTGAAGGAAAAGCAGCCAACAAGTGCTCAGGATATGTGGGAACTCCTTCAAGACTGTTGGAAAAGCATTCCAGCTGAAGCTGGTTGAGAGAATGCCAAGAGTATGCAAAGTGGACATCAAGGCAAACGGTGGCTACTTTGAAGAATCTCAAATATAAAACATATTTTGATTTGTTTAACGACATGATTCCATGTGTTATTTCATAGTTGTGATGTCTTAACTATTATTCTACTTTGTAGAAAATAGAAACAATTTGGCATAAGCAGCATGAGTCCATGGATCCATCCTGCCTGGTACAGGCTGGTGGTGGTGCTGTACTGGTGTGGGGAATATGTTCCTGGCATACGTTAGGGCCTTTGATACCAATTGAGCAATAACGTTTCCAACACCTTGTAGAATCCATTCCCCAAAGAATTCAGGCTGTTCTGGAGGTAAAGGGGTACTAGATGGGTGTACCTAATTAACTGAGTACATGTAGCTATGCTTTTTCATGTTCAGCATTGGAGCTGTCCAGACTGCAGTACAAATAAATGAAGCAGTTGTATGTCAGGGTAAATGTGGAGCATTTGAACAAGCATGATTGAGCAAAATAAAATATTTAAAAAATTGCCCAATATCTGCACCATTTCCTATGCATTCTTCTTAAATGTAGTTTAACGTAGTTTATATGAGAAGGTATTATGCTGTGCCAGATGTGTGTTTGATCATCAAGCTTTTTATCTCCCCTCCAGAAATACTGGATCTGGTGGCAGTAGAACAATCTTTTCCAAACTTCTGACCTCATAGTGCCCAAGAAGGCACACCCCACTGTCCTGAATGACTTCAGACCTGTCGTGCTAACATCACACATCATGAAGACCCTGGAAAGGTTAGTCCTCGCTCACCTCAGACCCCTGGTGTGTACATCACTGGACCCCCTGCAGTTTGCATATCAGCGCAACATCGGGGTGGATGATGCAATCATCTACCTTCTGCAGAGGGCCTACTCTCACCTGGACAACGCAGATTTCACTGTGAGGGTTATGTTTTTTTACTTCTCCAGTGCCTTCAATACCATGCAGCCCCTGCTACTGGGTGAGAAGATGAGGAGGATGGAAGTGGAAGCACCCTTAGTCTCCTGGGTCACGGACTACCTGACCGGTAGGCCACAATTTGTGCGACTACAGAGCTGTGTGTCAGAACTGGCAGTGAGCAACACAGGGGCCCCCCAGGGAACGGTCCTGTCCCCCGTCCTGTTCACCCTCTACACCTCAGACTTCAGGTATAACTCTGAAACATGCCACCTACAGAAGTTCTCGGATGACTCCGCAATTGTAGGGTGCATCAGGGGTGGGCAGGAGGAGGAGTACAGGAGCACAATCAGTGACTTTGTTTTGTGGTGTGAGCAGAACCACCTTCAGCTCAACATCAGCAAAACAAAGGAGATGGTGGTGGACTTCCGGAGAACCAAGGCCCAACTGACTGCAGTTCCTATACAGGGGATGGATGTGGAAATGGTTGGGTCATACAAGTTCCTGGGAGTCCATTTGGACAACAGGCTGGAATGGGCTGGTAACACCGGAGCCCTGTACAAAAAGGGCCAGAGCCGACTACTTTCTGAGGAGGCTCAGGTCCTTCAACGTGTGCAGCAAACTACTGCATACCTTCTACCAGTCTGTGGTGTGCTGGGGAGCCAACATTAAAGCCGGTGATCCTTCTCGGGTAAATAAGCTGATCAGGAAGGCTAGCTCTGTCCTGGGGATGAGCCTTGACACTCTAGAGGAGGTGGCGGAGAGACGGATCCTGGCCAAACTGCTGGCCATCATGGACAACGTCACACACCCTCTGCATGCCATGGTTATGACGCAGAGGAGCACCTTCAGTCACAGACTGATCCCACCACGGTATGCCAGAGAGCGCTACAAGAGGTCCTTCCTGCCGGCGGCTATTAGACTATATAATGCCTCACCGGGGTGCCGTGCCGTCGGCAACATAGATCTGGAACTGTTGGGGTGCTAGGCCCTAGTTTAACAATTATGCATCCATCCGTGAGTAACTCTGGTCCGTAATCACTCATTCACTCAGGACCTATTTATTCATGCAGGTCTGTATATACATACTCATGTAAAAGTTGTTATATCATATCACGTGCAATATTGCAAGTAATTCTTGGACCTAACTTACGTAGTCATTCAATCAGGAATGCATATTAGTATTCTGTCAGTTGCACCTTTTCTCATTGCTTTTAGTATATTGAATGTGCAATACGTGCAGTTATCTGTAATTCAACCCTGCGCACTAAAGACTGTATTTTAAGGGAATTACTATTATTACCCCAAATTATATCATACACACATTTAGCTATTTAAGTTTCTCTTCCTGTCATTTACCTGTACAGTTTATGTAACCATGCAAGTATTCACTTATCTGTAAATATAACTGTATATTTACCTGTACAGCTAATTTAACCATGCAAAATATTCACTTACCTGTTCATTTAACCAGTCTGTATATTAAGTAAACAATTATTACCTCGCTCATATCATATGCATTTTTAGCTACTGAAGTATTTCTCTGCCATCGACCGTATAGTATAGTTAACCATCCAACAATGTATAGTTTACATATTCAGCCAACCACCCATACTATGAAATGTCTTTTTATAGGTTTTTTTGCACTCCAGATATCTTGTATTTCTATACTTTTTCATACTGCCGCTCTATGTATCATGTACTGTGTATCTGTCTTTTGTGTACCTTCGTTGTGGCATTTTGCACCTGCCCTGTGTTTTGTTGTAGCTGCTTGACAAAGAAATTTCCCCCTCGGGGTCAATAAAGTATCTATCTATCTATCTATCTATCTATCTATCTATCTATCTATCTATCTATCTATCCATCCTACTGTGAACAACTACCTCACTCAAGGTAAGAGGCATGGCTCACTACAACAAGGTATACAGCCACAACAATATCTTTGTCCTAAATAAACAATAATTGAACTATAACTGTTACTACGAATGATGCCTGAAATATCAAAAACGTATAGTAAACCCCACTACTTAATAATTTGTGTTGTTATATAATCCAATACACAGAAGCCAAACGGTCAAAATTATGTCAAGCAACATATGTAGCTGAGCTCTGCATTCTTTTATGAACTTTGACTCTGTCCAGAGAACAAATAACTAAAGCCAACCTGGTTGCATGTCTTGGTAGACTGAGTTAAAGTGGTGTGATATTGCCTGAGCATTAGCATAACTGAATACCACAGACAGCAAAATAATGTTCATTAGCGAAGAAAGGGGGTCAGGAAGTGGTGGTTGTCCCACAACAGCGTTCTAAGTGCTGATGTCACGCAAAACATCATGTTGCTCCTGTGTTGTTTGTATTGTACAGTTTGTAACGTTCCTATAAATATTTATTAAAACAACTATTTTAAGTTAATAAAGAACAAAAATGTGAATGTGTTGTCCCTCTAGTTCCTAGGGATAGCTGTCAGTAGATCTTTTGACTCACCACCCCTAATAACTCTTGCCAAACATGATGTTTATTCATAAGTAAACAGTTAACAGCATATAGCTATTCGGGGTATCAGTCTGGTTAGCTATCATTTCACTCTTTGCCACTAACATATGGCATATGACATCGAATACAAGGAGTAGAATGTTAGCTTAACAGATTGGTACCCAGGCTAGAATATTGCATTATACGTCAGACGATTATTAAATAGCACAGACTCAGGCATAATGCAATGTCAGTGTGGGCCTAGAGTACAACTTCAGGGGAAAAGGAGGGGAGCCTCTCACACTAAACCTGGGCCTTTATTTAGCTTTTGAGTGAGCGTGTGCGTGTGAGACCACCACTGTGATGTGGCATTTTCTCATTTGACTTTAAGAGTGGTATGAGATCCTCACCTTGTGGCGAGAACAAGACTGGTCACAGAAGGACAGACAAGTAGCTAATTCCAAGGTTGGAGTTGGCGTTAGTTATGTATGTTAATTTGCACACGCTAGAGGTGTCACTACAGACACCCTGGTTCGAATCCAGGCTGTATGACAACCGGCCGTGATTGGGAGTCCCATAGGGCGGCGCACAATTGGCCCAGCGTTGTCCAGGTTTGGCCGCTGTAGGCTGTCATTGTAAATAAGAATTTGTTCTTAACCGACTTGCCTGGTTAAATAGAGGTAATTATAATAAAATAAAAAAACGTAATATGAATTGTTTCCCATGCCTTCTTATTGACATTACAACAATACGTGGAAGATAATTATGAAACTGTATATCATTTTTGCTATCATTTCACACTATTTGATAATTTTGCACAATAGTGTAGATGGGAGGTTTGACAAAATTGTAGACTATAGGGATCATTCGTTCCCTCAGGGCAAGGCACAGGAAACAGCCTCAGAAACTACAGTCAGTCAGTTTTGGCGAGGGTAGCACATGCAGACCTGAGTAAACTACAGTGGTATGAAAACGTTTGGGCACCCCTCTGAGGCTGCATAATAATTTACTCTGTCGTCACAGAAAAATATCACAGTGGCATGCCATTCATTTTCTAATAAAAGCTGAGTACTGGGGTATTGTCCAGACAAAGATTTTTAGTGTAGCAATATTAAGTTGTATGAAATTAAACCAGATGTGAAAAATAGGCTATGCAAAAATGTGGGCACCCTTGTCATTCTGTTGATTTGAATACCTGTAACTACTTAGCACTGATTAATTGGAACACACAATTGGTTTGGTGAGCTCATTAAGCCTTGAACTTCATAGACAAGTGCATCCAATCATGAGAAAAGGTATTTAAGGTGGCCAATTGCAAGTTGTTGTTCTCTTTGACTCTCCTCTGAAGAGTGGCAACATGGGGGCCTCAAAACAACTCTCAAATGACCTGAAAACAAAGATTGTTCAACATTATGGTTTAGGGGAAGGCGATAAAAAGCTATCGCAGAGATGTAAGCTGTCAGTGTCCACTGTGAGGAACATAGTGAGGAAATGGAAGACCACAGGCACAGTTCTTGTTAAGGCCAGAAGTGGCAGGCCAAGTAAAATATCAAAGAGGCAAAGGCGAAGGATGGTGAGAACGGTCAAAAACAGCCCACAGACCACCTCCAAAGACCTACAACATCATCTTGCTGCAGATGGTGTCACTGTGCATCGTTCAACAATTCAGCGAACTTTGCACAAGGAGAAACTGTACGGGAGAGTGATGCGGAAGAAGCCTTTTCTGCACACACGCCACAAAGAGTCGCTTGAGGTATGCAAATGCACATTTGGACAAACCAGCTTCATTTTGGAATAAGGTGCTGTGAACTGATGAAACAAAGATTGAGTTATTTGGTCATAACAAGGGGCGTTATGCATGGCGGCAAAAGAACACAGCGTTCCAAGAAAAACACTTGCTACCCACAGTCAAATTTGGTGGGGGTTCCATCATGCTGTGGGGCTGTGTGGCCAGTGCCGGTACTGGGAATCTTGTTAAAGTTGAGGGTCGCATGGATTCCACTCAATATCAGCAGATTCTTTGGAATAATGTTGAAGAATCAATGAAGTTACGCCGGGGCTGGATATTTCAACAAGACAACGACCCAAAACACTGCTCAAAATCTACCCGGACATTTATGCAGAGGAGCAAGTACAATGTTCTGGAATGGCCATCCCAGTCCCCAAACCTGAATATCATTGAGAATCTGTGGGATGCTTTGAAGCGGGCTGGCCATGCTCAGCAACCATCAAACCTAACTGAACTGGAGATGTTTTGTAAGGAGGAATGGTCCAAAATACCTTCATCCAGACACTCATTAGAGGCTATAGGAAGCGTCTAGAGGCTGTTATTTTAGCAAAAGGAGGCTCTACTAAATATTGATGTGATTTTTCTGTTGGGGTGCCCAAATTTATGCACCTGTCTAATTTCGTTTTGATGCATATTGCACATTTTCTATTAATCCAATAAACCTAATTTCACTACTGAAATATTACTGTGTCCATCAGTTATTTGATAGATCAAAATGAAATTGCTGATCCAAACACCAAATTATTTATAAATGGAAATCATGGAAATTGTCAGTTATTAAAGTTATGAATGCATTTTGTTATCTTGCAGCCCCAGTGTGAGGACAATCCAGGCGTGATGATTGGCATCCTCACCAACCTCTACCGGTATTGGTTTCAACTACTGAACTGTCCAACTACTTATCACTGAATTTCAAATGTTACAATAACATTAATTGAATGTGTAAATCAATGAGCTTATATTTGCTGTAACATCAAATTAGGTGGCTATGACAATTTTTCTCACAAGAATGTGAAGAAAACTCATTTGCTTTCAAGCCAACGCTGGTTTTCGAAGATCGGTCTTTTCCTTGGAAGAGATGTACTCCATTTAACATCACAGCCTTGTGAGTTGTCTGTGTATTTTTTTTTTATGATTAGGATGAACCAGAAATGTGAAAATTCACAAATGTTTTATATCTTATTTTTTGTCATTTTAGGATTCAGAATAACCATGTGGATTCAACCATGCCGTAAAAAAAACATTACAATTTAAATAGTCTAATAGAAAGTATTCGGTTAACTTGAATGTCTTAACATTTTTAGATTTCAAAAATCTTACCAGCTGTAGGAGCGATCAATTTTTGTGAACATGGTGGTTATCACTTTACCTTCAATCTCTTCTAATCTCCTCACAACAGCGGTGGCCCCATTTCAGGCTGGGGTTGCTGCTGTGAATATACCTCATACAGGCTTCATATTAATAGGACCATCTTCAGACTGTGTCCAGGCAGCTATACCTCATACCGAAGGCTCTTCCTCACAGCATTCACCTCAACAGCAAAGCACAACCATACCTTCATTCAAGAAAGGTGTCTAGTTATAGCTTAAACAGCATGGAGGCACACAGAGCAGCAACATTAATAAACATATTAATATCACACTTAGTGAGATATAAAAAGCTGTCATGTCATGAGGGCTTCTAACCTGTTCTGTCCTGTTGTTGCAGCAGTCAAAACACATCAGGGATGAAGAGCTCCATTGTCCCTGGAAGAAGAGATAATATAAAGGAGGCTGCTTTTGACAGAATGTTCTGCTAATAAAATGCACAGTGCCACAGGAAAGTATTCAGACCCCTTGACCTTTTCCACATTTCGTTAGGTTACAGCCTTATTCTAAAATGTACTAAACACCCCCCCCTCAAACAAACAATCTACACAGACAATACATCATAATGCCAAAGCAAAAACATGTTTTTAGAAATGTTTGCTAATTTTTTATTTAACAGAAAAATCCTATTTACGTAAGTATTCAGACCCTTTACTCCAGGCATGGGCAAAGGCCGGCCAGGGGGCCATATGTGGCCCACGACCTGATTCAATATGGGCCGCGTAATCATGCTCATATCAAAGAATTTGCGACAGTAACGTTTCTAAAAACGTATTTGTTATTCAAAATAAAAGCTCAATAAATAAAAGCCCAATAAACACTGGCCTTTGTGTAATGATTTAACTCCCACCGCTTGTGGGACATTTATTTATAAAAAGGCACGTATAAATAACAACTGCACAAGGACAGACAGTGACTGACAGGCTGACATACACATCACAGTTACAAGATTTCAAAGAAAAGGAAAGTAGACAATGAATGTAGCGTGTTCCAGCAAGAGTGGACATCGAAATATATATTTATTGAGGTATCAGGGAAAGCTGTGTGCTTAGTGTGCAAAGAGAGCATCGCTGTCTTGAAAGACTAAAACTTGTCCCGACACTTCCAGACGAAGCATGCAGAGAAATACATGATAGCAATACGTCTTCTGAGCAGAGGGCAAGTGCATCGAAAGAGTTGCTTTCTCAGTTGCAAAAGCAGCAAGGACTTTTCACAAAACTGCATTCAGCAAACGACGGAATTGCGAGAGCTAGCTATGAACTGTCCCACAAAATTGCTAAACATAGCAAGCCATTCGCTGAGGGCAAATTAATTAAAGAATGTTTAATTGACTCTGCAGCAATACTTCGCTCCGATAAGAAAGAGCTGTTATAAACGGTTTCGCTGTCAAGACGAACAGTGACATGGAGTGTTGATGACATCGCAGAGAATATGGAACAGTTGAAAGACAAGATAAAGGATTTCACCTATTTCTCCTTGGCCCTGGGTGAGAGCAGTGCTGCACGTGACATGGCGCAGTTGTTGATATTCTTACGAGGCATAATCCCAGACTTTTAAATTAGAGGAGCTTGCTTCACCGCAGTCAATGAAGAGCACAACCACAGGGAAAGATTTATTGGAGGAGGTTAATAAGTGTGTTGCAAAGCTGCACCTGAGTTTTGAAAAGTTATCCAGTGTGACCACTGGTGGGTGCCCAAACTTGACAGGAAAAAACTTTGGCTTTTTGAAAAGGTTGTATCCTGGATCAAGTAGCTGAGCTGAACCCAGATCAGAAAATTATTTTCCTGCATTATTCATCAGGAGGTGCTCAGTAAATGTGTTCTGAAAATGAGCCATGTTGTGGACACAGTCACTAAAGTGGTAAACTTCATAAGAGCAAAACCTTTAAACAACAGGCAGTTTGTCTCACTGTTGGAAGTGACGGAGTCGGGTCATGCAGATCTCCCCTACCACACAAACGTGAGATGGCTGAGTTTGGGGAGGGCGCTTAAAAGGGTGTTGGACCTGAAGTCTGAGATTTTTTTTGCAAAATGAATGAATGAACTGAATTCCAAACTACAAGGGAAAGGCCTTTTTGCACATCAGATGTACAGCCTTGTCAAAGACTTCAAGGCAAAATTACTCCCCCTGACCCGCTAAGTAGAAGCCAACAATCTCACCCACCTTCCGACACCACTAGTCTGTTCCCTATCAGATGACCAGCGGGAGAAGTACACATCGCTGCTGCATGTTTTGAACGGTGAGTTCTCGTAATTTTAAGGATTTCAAAATGTTGGAAAATGACATGCTGTTGGTTTCCTCTCCTTTCACCTTAAATGTGGATAACGCTCCCACTAACCTGCAACTTGAGCTTATCGATCTTCAGTCTGATGCAGGGATTGGAGAACTATTCAAAACAATGTCACTGATGAGGTTCTATGCATCTCTCGATTAACAACACTTCCCAAAGATTAGGAGTCATGCTCAGAAGATGCTTGTAATGTTTGGGTTAACCTATGTATGTGAACAGACATTTTCAGTGATGAAATATAACAAGTCAAGGCACAGATCATCTCTTACTGACTCAACTCTCAGCAATCCTGTGCATAGCGACGTCAGAAACTATACCTGACTTCACTGCTCTAGTCAACGCTCAGAGACTTCACTCCTCACACTGACTGAGTAGTTGAAATGTAATACTAAGCTCTCTCTCTTTCTTGTTTTTTTGTGCATACCCATTAACAAGAGTTATGTCCATGTACTGAATGCACAGTGTACTTTTCCCTCTGTAGTTCATTGCATGTTTATTAATGAAAATACCAACCAAAAGGAGAACATGGATGTGGTTTATTTCTGTGCATGTTAAAAAAGTAAAATACGTAGCATATCTGGACGTGGTTTACAGTAGATATATCCGTCAACACAGTCATACACATGATGTATAATCCTGTAATAGGATTCTGGCCCACGAAGGCAAAAATATATTCTAATGTGGCCCTCCAAGGAAAATAATTGCCCAGGCCTGCTTTACTCAGTACTTTGTTGAAGCACCTTTGGCAGCGATTACAGCCTCGAGTCTTCTTGGGTATAACCCTACAGGTTTGGCACACCTGTATTTGGGGAGTTTCTCTCATTCTTCTCTGCAGATCCTCTCAAACTCTGTCAGGTTGGATGGGGAGAGTTGCTGCAAAGCTATTTTCAGGTCTCTCCAGAGATGTATGATCGGGTTCAAGTCCAGGCTCTGGCTGGGCCACTCAAGGACATCCAGAGACTTGTCCCGAAGCCACACCGGTGTTGTCTTGTCTGTGTGCTTAGGGTCGTTGTCCTGTTGGAAGGTGAACCGTCGCCTCAGACTGAGGTCCTAAGCGCTCTGGGGCAAGTTTTCATCAAGGATCTCTCTGTACTATGCTCTGTTCATCTTTCCCTCGATCCTGACTAGTCTCCCAGTCCCTGTCGCAGAAAAACACCCCCACAGCATGATGCTGCCACCACCATGCTTCACTGTAGGAATGGTGCCAGGTTTCCTCCAGACGTTTGGCATTCAGGCAAAAAGAGTTCAATCTTGGTTTCATCAGACCAGAGAATCTTGTTTCTCATGGTCGGAGAGTCTTTAGGTTCCTTTTGGCAAACTCTAAGCGGGCTGTCATGTGCCTTTTACTGAGGAGTGGCTTCCGTCTGATTGGTGGAGTGCTGCAGAGATAGTTGTTGTTCTGGAAGGTTCTCCCATCTCCACAGAGGAACTCTAGAGCTCTGTCAGAGTGACCATCGGGTTCTTGGTCACCTCCCTGACAAAGGACCTTCTCCCCCAATTGCTCAGTTTGGCCGGGCGGCAAGCTCTAAGAAGAGTCTTGGGGGTTCCAAACTTCTTCCATTTAAGAATGATGGAGGCCACTGTGTTCTTGGGGACCTTCAATGCTGCAGACATTTTTTGGTACCCTTCCCCAGATCTGTCACTAGACACAATCCTGTCTCGGAGCTTTACAGACAATTCCTTTGATCTCATGGCTTGGTTTTTAGTATTCAGTATGACATCAGGGAACTTTTGGCATACTAACTATATCCATACTATGACCAATAAGCATCCTATATACTAGATTTATGTCACAAATAGCATGGTTAGTGCGGTTAGTATGAGTATTCAAACAGTTTTGGACTGTTGTTTTCTCACCCCAAAAATGATTGAAACTTCCTGAATGTGATGTCAGTGTGGGAATGGGCTGTTTTTTAAAGGGGTATGACTACAAATTACTACATATTTTATTATTTAATGGCTTATATTTCTCGTAGAAGTTGTTGAATAGCACCTGGGGACATGGCAAAAACGCCTACATCCACTGAAAACAAAATGGTCAAAATGCATAAAATTCCCTTTGAAATCCATATCTTTGCGTTTTTATGGTTAAGGACATATAATTTAATATTTTAAGCCCGTTGGAATCCACATTTTACACGAAATAAGGTGTTATTTTATGGGGACGGAAAAGGCACCGCATAACAGGAATGACCCTGGTAGTCTCACTCTGGTTGCAAATAATAGTTTTTGTCTGATAGATTAGATAGCCTTCAAATGCTTTACTTTTGAGCATGAACGGTGAAGCATTTGGGCGAATGCAGTGCATCGATCTGGCCATATTATCGCCTCGATCACACCGACAGTGTTTGGCACGACATAAGAACGTCCGTTTCCAATGGAACGATGCGTTTAACTTACAGCGGTACTTTATGTCGAGCACATACATTGGAGTTATCGAACCTATTCGTCTAACTGAATGCGTAGACGGCTTGACAAATGGTAGCAGACGGTGAATGTTGAAGTTTTGTTGCAAGCATATCCAGATGATGCTGCGTACCATTTTTCTTAAAAACACTATAGGTGTGTCATGTATAGAATCAACAAAGTTGCGCAAACGCTTTTCAGACAAGTTTAATCGAACGCGAAGCAATACATATTGAAGACAACAAACAACAAATTCGGGCTTCAGTTGCTCTTATGGACCGCTTGGCAGCTTTTGGAAGTAAGTGTTTTCTAAAATGCACAGTTAAAAACAGCGTACAAACACGGCTTAAAGACTTTGCACGATATCGTTGTCCGTCTAACTAGCTTACTCAGTTTGTCGCGCTACATAGCTAGCTAACGTTGGGTAGCTAGAAGGCAACACAGCTAAGCTAGCTACCAATGAGCCATGAGCTAGCTAAACGAAGTATCATTTTCTTTCAGGTATATCATTGATTCAAACAGCTAGTTAACTAATCCATCACTTAATTGTCCAACTTGAAGGACATAATGCTAGTTAGCAACGTTATCTAGCTAACTATGTGTTGTTAGCTACTGCTAAACCTGTGATGCTGGCTTTACATCTGACCAATAACACAGATTTTTAACATGATTTCTAGTAACTAACGTCTGTACGTATTGTCACCAGTTGAATTGTCACGTTTGGCGACATTACTGACTTATTTTCAGATGACCCTTCTGACAAGCCCCCGTGTCGAGGTTGCTCATCTAACCTGGTGGAACCCTACATAAAATGTGCAGAGTGTGGACCCTCACCTTTCCTTCTCTGTCTCCAGGTGAGTGGCGCACATTGCTTCCTCGGGCATGCGCATAAAACTCTTAATACATTTTGCCTAGTTTGATAACTTTGAATCTCTACTGACAGTATAACTGTTTTATTCAAATATGTTTCAGTGTTTTACCAGAGGGGTTGAGTTCAAGAAACATGAGAGTAATCACAAGTATGAAATCATGGTAAGATATTGGTGTTAATTGTGATTTAATTCTGATTAATGCATATCCATAATCAGGGTTCAGGAGTAAGGGATTACAAAACACATTATCTGTAATCCCTTACATTACCAGCAAAAATATTGTAATCAGATTACAGATACTTTTTAAAATCAAGATGATTACTTCGAGGATTACTTTTAAATTCAGAAAGGATGTTTGTGGAAAAAAATCGTTGACACTTCTCTGTTTTCGCAATGACATTCAAATCAGCATTGAAAAAAGGTTTAAATTTGTTCCACCTGAGCGAGTCTGACCACAAGTCAGAGACCACTGTGATGACACAATAAATGTGTTTGATGGATCGCGGGAAAAGAGCAGGAATAGGCTTTTGTAGGCTACAGTCCAAGCCGTATCTTCCAATGGTGCGACTGCTGTCGGCATCCAAAGATTATCCAATTTGAATAAGCACTTCGAGGTAAGAATGACTACGATACGGATATCACTTATTATTGATCTACATAGCGCATTGATGTGAATCACACTGCTGCTCTCTCATTTAGCTATTTGCACTTTACGGATTGCGGTTGTTGTGGATGGCTGTTTACAAATGTAAATGTGTATTTGAACCCATTAATGGTTGAATTCAGGGTTGCACATTTTGGGGAATATTCAGAGGTGGAACATTTATGTGGGAATTAATGGGAATATATGTGAATTAATGAAAATATATGCATATTAATGCCATTTAAATGTAGATGTTTTTTGCATTGGATATATTTACCATATTGAATGGAGACAGAAACATAAACCTTTTACCTTATCATAAGTAGACATAATTGCAAATTATTAAATCCTTCCAATATATACAGTGGGGAGAACAAGTATTTGATACACTGCCGATTTTGCAGGTTTTCCTACTTACAAAGCATGTAGAGGTCTGTAATTTTTATCATAGGTACACTTCCACTGTGAGAGACGGAATCTAAAACAAAAATCCAGAAAATCACATTGTATGATTTTTAAATAATTAATTAGCATTTTATTGCATGACATAAGTATTTGATCACCTACCAACCAGTAAGAATTCCGGCTCTCACAGACCTGTTAGTTTTTCTTTAAGAAGCCCTCCTGTTCTTCACTCATTACCTGTATTAACTGCACCTGTTTGAACTCGTTACCTGTATAAAAGACACCTCTCCACACACTCAATCAAACAGACTCCAACCTCTCCACAATGTCCAAGGCCAGAGAGCTGTGTAAGGACATCAGGGATAAAATTGTAGACCTGCACAAGGCTGGGATGGGCTACAGGACAATAGGCAAGCAGCTTGGTGAGAAGGCAACAACTGTTGGTGCAATTATTAGAAAATGGAAGAAGTTCAAGATGACGGTCAATCTCCCTCGGTCTGGGGCACCATGCAAGATCTCACCTCGTGGGGCATCAATGATCATGAGGAAGGTGAGGGATCATCCCAGAACTACACGGCAGGACCTGGTCAATGACCTGAAGAGAGCTGGGACCACAGTCTCAAAGAAAACCATTAGTAACACACTACGCCGTCATGGATTAAAATCCTGCAGCGCACGCAAGGTCCCCCTGCTCAAGCCAGCACATGTCCAGGCCCGTCTGAAGTTTGCCAATGACCATCTGGATGATCCAGAGGAGGAATGGGAGAAGGTCATGGGGTCTGTTGAGACAAAAATAGAGCTTTTTGGTCTAAACTCCACTCGCTGTGTTTGGAGGAAAAAGAAGGATGAGTACAACCCCAAGAACACCATCCCAACCGTGAAGCATGGAGGTGGAAACATCATTCTTTGGGGATGCTTTTCTGCAAAGGGGACAGGACGACTGCACCGTATTGAGGGGAGCATGGATGGGGCCATGTATTGCGAGATCTTGGCCAACAACCTCCTTCCCTCAGTAAGAGCATTGAAGATGGGTCGTGGCTGGGTCTTCCAGCATGACAACGACCCGAAACACACAGCCAGGGCAACTAAGGAGTGGCTCCGTAAGAAGCATCTCAAGGTCCTGGAGTGGCCTAGCCAGTCTCCAGAGCTGAACCCAATAGAAAATCTTTGGAGAGAGCTGAAAGTCTGTATTGCCCAGCGACAGCCCCGAAACCTGAAGGATCTGAATGGAGGAGTGGGCCAAAATCCCTGCTGCAGTGTGTGCAAACCTGGTCAAGAACTACAGGAAACGTATGATCTCTGTAATTGCAAACAAAGGTTTCCGTACCAAATATTAAGTTCTGCTTTTCTGATGTATCAAATACTTATGTCATGCAATAAAATGCAAATTAATTATTTAAAAATCATACAATGTGATTTTCTGGATTTTTGTTTTAGATTCCGTCACTCACAGTTGAAGAGTACTTATGATAAAAATTACAGACTTCTACATGCTTTGTAAGTGGGAAAACCTGCAAAATCGGCAGTGTATCAAATACTTGTTCTCCCCACTGTATATATTTTTAAATATTTAGTTACGAATTGAACTTTAATTAAATTAGTTGATTCTTCACATGGGATTATTTCACTGAACAACAAAAGAAAGGGAATATTGAATGATCCCCAATGATCCATCACATCTACCCAAAAAATGTTCAACAAACATCTGTAAAATGAAGTCTAGAAACTAAAGCTTTGGTTGTCTTCCTCTCAGTCTTCAATTACTTCTCCCTGGACCTCCTCAATTTTTTTTTTTTTTTTTATTTCACCTTTATTTAACCAGGTAGGTCAGTTGAGAACAAGTTCTCATTTGCAACTGCGACCTGGCCAAGACAAAGCAAAGCAGTGCGACAAAAACAACACAGAGTTACACATTAAACAAACAGTCAAAAAAAAAAAACAATAGAAAATCTATATACAGAGTGCAAAATGTAGTGCAAAAATGCAGTAAGGTTAGGAGGTAGGACAATAAATAGACTATAGTGGTAAAATAAATTACAGAATTATCATCATTAACACAGGAATGAAGGATGTGCAAATTTTGATGTGCAAATAGAGATACTGGAGTGCAAGATTAGTGAAATAAACAAAAATAAATATAGGGATGAGGTAGTAGTGTGGGCTATATACAGAAGGGCTATATACAGGTGCAGTGATCGATAAGCAGCTTTGACAACTGATGCTTAAAGTTATTGAGGGAGATAGGAACCTCTAGCTTCAATGATTTTTGCAATTCGTTCCAGTCATTGGCAGCAGCGAACTGGAAGGAATGGCGGCCAAAGGAGGTGTTGGCTTTGGGGGTGACCAGAGAGATAAACCTGCTGGAGCGCATGCTACGGGTGGGTGTTGCTATAGTGACCAGTGAGCTGAGATAGGGCGGGGATTTACCTAACAAAGACTTGTAGATGACCTGGAGCCAGTGGGTTTGGCGACGAATATATAATGAAGGCCAGCCAACGAGAGCATACAGGTCGCAGTGATGGGTAGTGTATGGGGCTTTGGTGACAAAACGGATGGCACTGTGATAGACTACATCCAATTTGCTAAGTAGAGTGTTGGAGGCTAGTTTGTAAATGACATCGCCAAAATCAAGGATCGGTAGGATAGTCAGTTTTACAAGGGCATGTTTGGCAGCATGAGTGAAGGAGGCTCTGTTGCGAAATAGGAAGCCAATTCTGGATTTAATTTTGGATTGGAGATGGTTGATGTGAGTCTGGAAGTTGAGTTTATAGTCTAACCAGATGCCTAGGTATTTGTAGGTGTCCACGTATTCTAATTCGGATCCGTCGAGAGTAGTGATGATAGTCCGGTGGGCGGGTGCTGGCAGCGTACGATAGAAAAGCATGCACTTAGTTTTACTAGCGTTTAAGAGCAGTTGGAGGCCACGGAAGGAGTGTTGTATGGCATTGAAGCTTGATTGAAGGTTAGTAAACACAGTATCCAAAGAGGGGCCAGATGTATACAGAATGGTGTCATCTGCATAGAGATGGATCAGAGAGTCACCAGCAGCGAGAGCGACATCGTTGATGTATATAGAGAAAAGGGTTGGCCCAAGAATTGAACCCTGTGGCACCCCCATAGAGACTGCCAGAGGATCGGACAATAGGCCCTCCGATTTGACACACTGAACTCTGTCTGCAAAGTAGTTAGAGAACCAGGCAAGGCAGTCACTTGAGAAACCAAGGCTATTGAGTCTGTCAATAAGAATGCGGTGATTGACAGAGTCGAAAGCCTTGGCCAGGTCGATGAAAACGGCTGCACAGTACTGTCTTTTATCGATGGCGGTAATGATGTCGTTCAGTACCTTGAGCGTAGCTGAGGTGCACCCATGACCAGCTCGGAAACCAGATTGCATAGCAGAGAAGGTACGGTGGGATTCGAAGTGGTCAGTTATCTGTTTGTTAACTTGGCTTTCGAAAACTTTAGAAAGGCAGGGCAGGATGGATATTGGTCTATAACAGTTTGGGTCTAGAGTGTCTCCTCCTTTGAAGAGGGGGATGACCGCGGCAGCCTTCCAATCTCTAGGGATCTCAGACGATACGAAAGAGAGGTTGAACAGGCTAGTGATAGGTGTTGCAACAATTTTGGCTGATAATTTCAGAAAGAGAGGGTCCAGATTATCTAGCCCAGCAGATTTGTAGGGGTCCAGACTTAGCAGCTCTTTCAGAACATGAGCCGTCTGGATTTGGGTGAAGGAGAAGCGGGGGGGGCTTGGGCAAGTAGCTGCCGAGGGTGCAGAGCTGTTGGCCGGGGTAGGGGTAGCCAGGTGGAAAGCATGGCCAGCCGTAGCAAAATGCTTATTGAAATTTTCGATAATCGTGGATTTATCGTTGGTAACAGTGTTTCCGAGCCTCAATGCAGTGGGCAACTGGGAGGAGGTGCTCTTATTCTCCATGGATTTAACAGTGTCCCAGAACTTTTTGGAGTTAGTACTACAGGAAGCAAATTTCTGTTTGAAAAAGCTGGCCTTTGCTTTTCTAACTGACTGTGTGTACTTGTTCCTGACTTCCCTGAATAGCTGCATATCGCGGGGGCTGTTCGATGCTAATGCAGTGCGCCACAGGATGTTTTTGTGTTGGTCTAGTGCAGTCAAGTCTGGGGTGAACCACGGGCTATATCTATTCTTAGTTCTACGTTTTTTGAAAGGGGCATGCTTATTTAGGATGGAGAGGAAAGCACTTTTAAAGAACAACCAGGCATCCTCTATTGACGGGATGAGGTCAATATCCTTCCAGGATACCTGGGCCAGATCAAATAGAAAGGCCTGCTCACAAAAGTGTGTTAGGGAGCGTTTGACAGTGATAAGGGGTGGTCGTTTGACCGCTGACCCATTGCGAACGCAGGCGATGAGGCAGTGATCGCTGAGATCCTGGTTGAAAACAGAGGAGGTGTATTTGGAGGGCAAGTTAGTCAGAATGATATCAATAATGGTACCCATGTTTACGGATTTTGGGTTGTACCTGGTGGGTTCCTTGATAATTTGCGTGAGATTGAGGGCATCAATCTTAGATTGAAGTACAGCCGAGGTGTTAAGCATATCCCAGTTTAAGTCACCTAACAGTACAAACTCTGAAGATAGATGTGGGGCAATCAATTCACATATGGAGTCCAGTCCAATTCACACAATGTCCACCTCATGAACATCAGACTCTGAGGCTTCATCTTCACTGTCACTTTCCAACCTTGTTGAGGATGGCTCGTTGTCAGGCTCAAAAAACCTCAAATTTGCCCGGATGGCCACCAATTTTTCAACCCTTGTATTGGTCAGCCTGTTGCGTGTTTTGGTGTGTGTGTTCCCAAACAAGGACCAGTTGCGCTCTGAAGCGGCTGATATTGGTGGGATTTGGAGGATGATTGAGGCAACAGGGGAAAGAGCCTCAGATCCACGAAGTCCTGATGAGATATGTTGGCATGACTGCCATATTGCATCTCCATCCAAAAGCCCTTGCTTGGAAGTGTACTTTGCCAGACTGCCAAGAACCTTTCCCTCATCCAGGCCAAGGTGGCGAGTCACGGTATTGATGACAACATAGGCCTTGTTGACCTCTGCACCAGACAGGATGCTGTTGCCACCATACTTGGGGTCCAACATGTACGCTGCGGCGTGTATGGGCGTCAGGCAGAAGTCTTCACGCTTTTTGATGTATTTCAGAACTGCAGATTCCTCTGCTTAGAGCAACAGTGAAGTGGGCAGGCAGTACAGATTTCTTCTCTTACATCTGCAAGCAGAGTCTGAACATCAGACAGGATGGCATTGTCTCCCTCAATTCGTGCAATGGCTACTGCTATAGGTTTCAGGAGTTTCAGGCTGCTTACCACTCTCTCCCAAAATACATCATCAAGGAGGATCCTCTTGATGGGGCTGTCCATATCGGCAGACTGTGATATGGACATTTCTTGGAGAGAGTCCTTCCCCTCCAGGAGACTGTCAAACATGATGGCAACACCACCCCGACGGGTGTTGCTGGGCAGCTTCAATGTGGTGCTCTTATTCTTCTCACTTTGCTTGGTGAGGTAGATTGCTGCTATAACTTGATGACCCTTCACATGCCTAACCATTTCCTTGGCTCTCTTGTAGAGTTTATCCATTGTTTTCAGTGCCATGATGTCCTTGAGGAGCAGATTTGATGCACAGCCAATGGGTGTGATGTGAGGGTAGGACTCCTCCACTTTAGACCAAGCAGCCTTAATGTTCGCAGCATTGTCTGTCACCAGTGCAAATACCTTCTGTGGTCCAAGTTCATTGATGACTGCCTTCAGCTCATCTGCAATGTAGAGACCGATGTGTCCGTTGTCCCTTGTGTCTGTGCTCTTGTAAAGGGGTGGAGATGATGTAGTTAATTATTCCTTGCCCACGAACATTCGACCACCCATCAGAGATGATTGCAATACAGTCTGCTTTCTCTATGATTTGCTTGACCTTCACTTGAACTCTGTTGAACTCTGCATCCAGCAAATGAGTAGATAAAGCATGTGTGGTTGGAGGGGTGTATGCTGGGCGAAGAACATTCAGCAATCTCTTCCAGTACACATTGCCTGTGAGCATCAGAGGTGAACCAGTTGCATACACAGCTCGAGCAAGACATTCATCAGCATTTCTCTGACTACGTTCCCCCATTGAGTCAAAAATTCCAGGAGGACCTGCTTGTTGTGAGCGCTGAGGGAACTTTATGCACTTGGCCAGAGGATTCTGCATCTTTATTACATTCTTTACATATGATTTGGCACAGTATTTGCAAATGTACACAGCTTTTCCTTCTACATTAGCTTTAGTGAAATGTCTCAACACATCAGATAGTGCCCGTGGAATTTTCCTGTAAAGATTAGAAAAAAAATGAGTAAAAAAAACAACAAATACAATTCCATGTACAGATAAATAGTTAAGCAGTTAGATTAAACAACTCCTTTGTAAGATAAATGTTTTTAAATGAAACGTATGGAAACAGGTGAATTAACACTCCTCAGTTAGCAGGCTCAAGCAAGCTAAAACCCACGTGGTAGCAAAAACTGTTAACAAGTTAGAAATGATTTAAACACACTTTGCTGTAGGCTACTATTTACTAGTTAACAAAAAATCATGTATGTCACATAAAATATATTCTCCCCACCCAGTATTGTAATCAAAACTTACCAGAAAGCATGTAGTCCTTGGCTCAGCCAGTGTAGTAGTGTGGGCTCAATAGCATCTCATTAGTGTGCAAGATCTTGAGAATCAGCTGTAGATGTGATGGAAGAGTGCACTGCACATGTGATGGAAGGATGCACTGTGCATGCATAGGGTTGCAATTACATTGAATTGGGGATAGTTTAACCAAAATATGCCACAAGACCTAGAATTGCCTTATGTGTATCCCACAAAAAAGGTTCACTTTTTTTGATGAATTTAAGCAAAATTCCCCAAATTCCAGGGCTTAACTTCCCATGGAAAATGTCCATAAAGATTCTGGAAATTAACCGTAAACTTTCCGACCCTTTGCAACCCTAGTTGAATTGAAGAAGATTAAACTTCCTATCAATCATTGTTTTTGAAACCAGTGGACAGCCATTAAAAAATAAGCTCTTGCAACAGCTGCATATTGCGGATCCAAGCCTATGGAATAAAAGTGGGGCTTATAAATGATATATACATTACCAGTCAAAAGCATGGACACACCTACTCATTCAAGAGTTTTTCTTTATTTTTACTATTTTCTACATTGTAGAATAATAGTGAAGACATCAAAACGAAATAACACATAAGGAATCATGTAGTAACAAAAAAGGCCAATCAGTCCTCCATGACAACAACATCATAAACAACAGAGTAGGGCTGGCTAATAAGTCCTTAGTTTTGGGGTCATACTATACAATTGCTAATCTATGCTTCCATATTTCCAAGTCCTGTTTTTGAATATCAAGAGGTATAACATTTATTGGAATGACTGGAATTATTTTAGACTTTGGTTTTTAATGTAAAGACATAATTGAATTGTATTATTATACTGTATGTAGTAGAAAGCGATGGGTTAGAAGAAGCCTACATAACCAACCCATAAAGTAAAATGCCAGCTATGGAAACTTGAACATTGATTTATCCTGCAATAGATGTCATTCAATTAGTAACAAACATTTCTGTCTTCTAATGCCTCTTAAGGGAAAAGTAATCTAAAAGTAACAGAATGTAATCAGATTACATTACTGAGTTTGGGTAATCCAAAAGTTATGTTACTGAATACAATTTTAGACAGGTAACTTGTAACAGATTACATTTAGAAAGTAACCTACCCAACCCTGTCTATAATATTGATATACCAAATGTATGCTTCTGGCAAAACAATAGTGACCATGCTCAATACCATGCTGCCTCTCTCACACAGACGTCAGACTTCCCTGTGCTGGAACCTGGCTGGACAGCACAGGAGGAGATGGCCCTGCTGGAAGCCGTCATGGACTGTGGCTTTGGGAACTGGTAAGTAGACACACACACTCACTCTATCTCACTCTCTCTGACCCTCTCTCTCGAAGTGTCATATATGACAAACTTGCAGACTAGGGGCCATTTGCAGTCTGTGATTTGTTTTGTAGCAGCCCTCACATGTACTGTCTGCCAATATCAACATAAACATGTTCAAATTGATAACAAAAACATAACTGTCACTTTCCCTTTTGACTCTGCACAGGCAGGATATAGCGTATCAGATGCGCACCAAAAACAAGGAGGAGTGTGAGGCCCACTACATGAAGAACTTCATCAACAACCCCCTGTTCTCCTCCACCCTGCTCAACCTCAGACAGATAGAGGAGGACCGTAATGCAGACACAGCCATTCCCTTCAAACGTCAGTACACACACACACACACACACACACACACTCCTCTGGATTTCTGCCTCCATAGTAATAAGGAGAGTTTGTTTGTCACACAAGTTATCATTTCTGAAGCCATACAACAAATTCAATTTAGGCTATGCTTCAAAAGAAAATAGACTTTAGTGTATGATGTCCAGCTGATAAAGGCAGGGAGGAATGCATGGCTTTATAAATGTATTATCTGATCTGCAGCTACATCGTTCCTCCTTTCTGCTTGCTTTTTACACAGTAATAACTTGATTACTGCCATATTTGTCATGAGGGCCTTTTCAGAGCACTAGGTAAAAATACTATTTTGGTTTTCCTCCCAGCGACTGACGACCCCCCCAGGCCCGCCTTTGACTCCCTGTTGTCTCGAGACATGGCTGGATATATGCCTGCCAGAGCAGACTTCATGGAGGTGAGAGGAACTAGGGTCTTAAAACATCCATGCCTTTAGTAGTTCCATTCTCACAAGCCATAGTCAAAGACATAGACATTCAATTTTTCTGTTCTTCCGCATGTTCAAAGAACATTTCCCCATGTCATAATGAGTATGTCCTCATGCTCCTGGTACATTATGATTGGAATCATATGAAGTATAACCAAGACAGAACCCTTGCCACCCTGCTTTTGTATGCATGCATGAATGAAGAAAAGGGTTCTCCAGATGTCCGTCTCACTACAGTCTTATTGAGCTCTGACTCATCTCCTTGTACCTCTGTGCTTCTCTCCTGTTATTTGTCATCCTGTCTAGGAATTTGACAACTATGCTGAGTGGGATCTGAAAGACATTGATTTTGTGGATGATGACTCAGACATACTACATGGTGGGTTGAAAGTTCTATCATTGTATTTGAATTGAGAGAAAAGTCCAACCCCGCTTTCAGTAGAGATTGGAAGTGTATGTTTATAGTACATGTACTGTGTTTTAATATCATCATTGCCTTGTCTGACATATTTGTCTGGTTCTATCTAGCGCTGAAGATTGCCGTTGTTGACATATACCATTCAAGGTTAAAGGAGAGAGGAAGAAGAAAGAAGTAAGTTTAAATGTTTTGAGTTTAACTATGAAAATGTAATGGACTTATTCAGCTCGAATATCTCAGAATCTTCATCATATGCCTATAATACTCTGCAAATGTTGCCACAAGAACATTTAATTGCTTTCCAAAATCAGAAATGTGATACCTACACTATTATTATTTATTTAACTAGGCAAGTCAGTTAAGAACAAATTCTCATTTACAATGACGGCCTACCTACAGAGTAAGCCCCTGGATCAAATTAGGGTTAAGTGCCTTGCTCAAGGACACATCGACAGGTGTTCTTTGACCTGGCCAGCTTTTTATACGAATTTGAGATGTTCACATTCTGTCTTCTGCCCCCTTCAATGTGTGTCGGTACTGGTCTTGGCCACGGTGGTCAGTCCATTCATGTGGTAATACATCCATCACTAAATCAGACTTAACGAGTTGCTGCTCCCCTAACTCTGTGGAATGGCAAGTGTGGCAGGTATGGTATGTGGCCAGAGCTCCCAGGACCCTGCATGTATGGTATGTCCCAAATGGCACCCTATTCCCTATGTAGTACACTACTTTTGGTTGGCCCTGGTAAAAAGTAGTGCACTATGTAGGGACTAGGGTGCCATTTGGGATGCAAACACTGCTAGCCTGCCCACTGCCCCTCAAGCTGGTGACATGGCAGAGGCCCAAAGCAGTGACCCTTGACCTGCAGGCCACAGAGTTCACAGATGTCGTAGGCCTCACTGTCAGCTCCTGTTTCACTACACAGGAAGGCTACTTGTTTCAAAGCTGTTCTGTGTCACAATCGCACCTTCAAGCTATGTGGTTCAGGTTCAGCAGCTATATGGTACCATCACTCATTCAATAAATGTCAGTCTAAACCCCCTGCTATTTTCACTCACTCTACTGGCCATTTTGGGTTTGGTGTCTTAATGTTGTGTGTCTTACAGGATAATCCGGGACCATGGACTGATCAACCTGCGGAAGTTCCAGAGTAAGTGCTCTCCTAACAGATTAGAGCTGGGCTGTAGAACTACCAGGAGACCAGGCGTTAATATAACACCCAGACTGAATATGCATTATGTATCCATGGTTGCATGTAAACAACTCATTTGCAATAACAGTAACCCGTGTAACCCTG
The DNA here is from genome assembly GCA_023634145.1 of Thymallus thymallus. NCBI lineage: Eukaryota > Metazoa > Chordata > Actinopteri > Salmoniformes > Salmonidae > Thymallus > Thymallus thymallus. The sequence goes on from CM042378.1 coordinate 19,753,793, forward strand.
GAGGCACTGCCGGTGCTCTAATTTACGATGGAAGCTGAGACTAGCCCAGTGCGACGTGTGCCAGAGTGCAGCATAATAATCATTGCTCTACTATGAATAGATGCCTATGAAATGAACACTGCAGGTCTAATGACCAACTGTATTAGAGCTTTATGAGTGTTTATTGATCCCTCTCCATGGGTAGCGTTTCATCTAGTTTAGTAATATAATCCATTTTCATGTCCCGCGTTTTATTAATGGGAGATGGGAAGGCAAGAGACTCCCTGAATAGATTCATCCAATCAGTTCCTCTTTTTCCTTTGCCGCCCAGTGCAGTGCTATCTCTAGGTGATGCCCTGGGAAATTGGCTGTGGTTTTAGGGGTGACAGAGGACACCCTAATGTTTTATTTATTATTTACCAGCCTCCAGTCACTACCACTCTCCTCCTCCTCCCCCTTTCTCCTCTTATCTCTCTAGTCTTTCAAGACAAAAGAGAACCTGGAGTTGCCGTGGAGCTGCAGCCTGGTTGTCATGGAGACTGTCGAAACGTGTGTGTGTGTATGTGTGTCACACGGTAATGGAAGCCGTGTCCAAGCCTGTGTGACTCACAGTGTCGTGCCTGGGCTGATCATGCTGTAGCTCCAGGCAGTTTGACCAACTGTCTCACTCCCCTAATAGGCATCAGTACCTCAGGACCACCAACCTAGCCCATTCCTGTTATGGAGTATTTCAAAATCTTTGACTTAGCTCAGCAGGACATTGACTCTACCTGTGTGTGTTTTGCTGCTATATACATGTTCCTATTACTGTACAGCCTCCAAATCAATGAGGAACTCAGCTGCCAGCTTGCAGACAGACACAGATGTGCTGGCCACCAGCCTAGAGCTGCTGTCATACTACCTCACATTTCACTGTGTACAGAATATCGAACTATCCAAGAAATCACCATGTCTGCAAAGCCACCGGAGTCCACTCAATATATATCTTGGGTATACAGGTAGATTGTAACGGCACAAGGTATGAAGTGGCATTGACAAAAAATAGGGAGTATCCTGCCATTTGGGACGCAAACACAGTGGCAATGATTTGAAAGGAGAGCAGCACGGGGGGGGGGGGGGTGAGTAGGGTGGGTACCAGGTGAAATGCCCATCGGGGGAGCTTTTACACCATTCACGGCCACGGCAGGGTATCTCACTGATGCAAGTGGTTCATTCAATGTGCGATGTCTGGACATTTCCTCCTCTGGAATGTGATACAGATCTCCTACAATACAGGGCACTGCTGTATTCTCTACAACAGGGCTGCCAGACCCTCTTTCTCGAGATATACCGGTTTTACAGTTCAACGTTAATTTACTATACCTTTTTCTACTTATTGGCTGCTCACCAAGACCTTAACTAGCTGATTCAGGTATGTAAGGGTTGGGTTCGACTGAACCTACAGGACGGTAGATCTCCAGGAAGAGGGTTGGGCAGCGCTGCTTCACAATAACACCTACGTCTCACAACCATTGTGTTTTTGTCTTCCAGTCCTGGAGCGTCGCTACCCTAAGGAGGTACAGGACCTGTATGATGCTATGAGACGTTTCGCCAGGGTGGTGGGCCCCATCGAACACGACAAGTTCATAGAGAGTCATGCATGTGAGTATAACATTATTATATTGTAACATTTGATGTTAACGCCAATAGAATTGTTTCTTCCAACCCCTCTCCCTCCGGTCTACACGGAGAGCAGTCACACATCTTGTGATCCCCTGTGTTTAATATTGTGGGTAACACTAAGCTCATCGCAGTGGTAATGAGCCTGTCAGATTATCTCCTGTCCTTACGCAGCAGCAGACTCCAACGGCTGGCCTGCTGGAGTGTGTGAACTTCCTGTGAGGGAGAGGCATGTGCATGTGTCTGTGGCTGAGACATCATCTCGTTCTGATTAAAGGGCTGGGGCTTCAGGATAGCATGGCGCTACTCCTTTGTTGTGTCAGAGAGAGCAGTAGTAGCGGTAGAGGCCCTGCCTGGGCTACAACTCTGATGTTCAGCTCTGATGTTGGGAAGCACAGATCTGAGGGGTAAAGAGTTTGTCTCCCTCTCGGTCGGTCTGCTTGCCCGCCTGTCTGTTCGTCCGCCTGTCTGTCTGTCCGCCTGTCAGCAATTGAGACCCGTGAGGTGAGTGTGGACAGGCCTCTCTGACCTCATGTCCTCGTCTTTCAGTGGAGTTTGAGCTGAGGAGAGAGATCGGCAGGCTGCAGGAATACAGGAGAGCAGGGATCCAGTCTTTCTGCAGTGAGTCCAGTCTACCCATCTAACCCTGTCACCCCTACTGCCAGACAGTCCCCCTCAGATGCTCTGTCCCAAATGGCACCCTATTCCCTATTAAGTGCACTACTTTTGACCGGGGCCCATACAGCTCTGGTCAAAAGTAGTACACTTTGCAGGAGAATTGTCCATTTTGGGACAGAGACGGAGCCTCCATTAGTAACTCCCTTGTCAAACAGGACCCAGGGCTTTCTGACTGCACCAGTAACCCCCTCTCCTCCTCTGTGTCCCCCTGCAGGTGCCAAGGTGTATGAGCGTGTGAAGCACGTGCGGGAGGAAGAGCGGAGGAAGAGGACCATGCTAGTTGATGTGCTGCAGTACATTCAGGACGGACGGGCCTGCCAGCAGTGGCTCAGCAAACAGGCTGCCATGTAAACCTTTCTTCTTATTCGTTAGTCCAGTGTTTCACATTCCATTCTTCTGGACCCCGTGGATGTACATTTAATGTTCAAGTCAAACACTAGCCCACCTGATTCCTCTAATCAAGGGCTTGATGATAAGTTGACGTTTTTAGTCAGGGGTGCTAGCGCTGGGCTATAGCTGAGATAACACCCAGCTCCTCTGCGGTTTATTACTGTGTGCTTGGCTCTAACTGCAACAAGCAGTGCTTGATTGTTAATAATTTTTATGTCGAGGTGTTCTTGTTGTTTCTGTTCATCTTGGGTGTTCTCCAAGTTCTGATGATTATTCTTCATGGGAAATACCCCCCCCCCCCCCGAACTGCTGGTGTGTGTGATTCCTTCTCTCTGTGGACGAGGATCCCGGAGAGTGAGAAGTGTGTTTGTGTGTGTGCGCTGCTTGTAGTGACAATCTTCTGTCTCTTCACAGTGACGCTGGTATCACTCCTGTTGTCGCCACCACCACCACATCAGGTAAGGGGTCTCTTCCTCTCCCACTGCCTTCCTTCGCTCCGGCTCTTCTTGTCATAGCCCCAGGTGGAGTAACGTTAATGTATTCTCAGATAGACTCATTCAGAAATACGCTCGACAAACAGGACCGCTATGCATATTTGTCTTTAGCTTAATTTTCCCCGTTTCCGTTGTCGTTCAGTAACCTCCAGCGCACAAGTAGAACACATCTATGTACACTAAGTCATTTCCACACGGCTATATTTACACTCATTTGCCTATTGTAAATATTTGTCTTTACTTTCCATCGAAACGGATTAACTGGATTTCGTCAACCTGTCAGTTTGTCATTTAAAACAACAGAGAAGAGTCATGTTTTTGCATCTGTTTAAATGTGCGTGATTGATTGTTCCACAGCAACAGGCAGGAGAAGCGCCCCTCCTCTCAACCTGACTGGCCTGCCAGGGACAGAGAAGCTCAACGACAGGGAGAAAGAGGTTCATATAGAATCCATTCTGTTACTTATGAATTATAGCATCTCTATGGATATAAGGCTCTCAGCTCCACCAGGGCAGTACAACCCTGTTCCTGGAGAGCTACCCTCCTGTTGGTTTTCACTCCAACCCCAGTTGTAATTTACCTGATTCAGCTTATCAGCCAGCTAGATTAGATTTGGTGGAAAAATCCACATTACCTTATCTCTCCAGGAACAGGGTTGGAGAGCCATGCTCTATGGGGAATACAGTGGTATTTGGGATGTAGTCATAAACAGCGGGTTTGGGGTCATGGTGACTGGCATTGATGTAACATGGCATCACTCTCTCTCTCTCTGTCCTGTGGCTGTCTGCAGTTGTGCCAGGTGGTGCGTCTGGTGCCAGGTGCCTACCTGGAGTACAAGCAGGCCCTGCTGAATGAGTGCAGGCGGCAGGGTGGTCTACGGCTGGCACAGGCCCGGGCACTTATCAAGATCGACGTCAACAAGACACGCAAGATCTATGACTTCCTGATCAAGGAAGGCTACATCAATAAGGCCTAGGCCAGCCTGCACTACTTTTGACCAGAGCCGGGTGCGATTTGGGACGCATCCAGAGTCAGGACTGTTCCAGCAGGGATCATGGCTGGACTGGACACTAACTGATACATTTTATACTCATGTTGTCTTGGTGAAATGATGTTGTCAGGTGCTGTGAGAACAAAGTTTCAATGGGCAAACTTTTTTTGAATGTTTGTTTTTCTATCGTATCTCTTTCTATCGTAAATTTGTCATCAACTTCAGGTTCTACATTTTGCATCAGTCTTGCCTTGTTTATGTTCTAACCTCTAACCAAACTGACATACCTTCCTATTTGTACAGTACTTTATTGTCAGTGACACAGGAGCAGATAAGAAAATGACTGTGTATTTATTTCTCCTGTAATAAAATGTTTTATGTAAAAAGTATTACAGTATAGTATTTTACTTATAATAGCATCAGTGCTGAGTTGCTTTATCTAAGCACGTTCTGTTAGTGACACCTCTCCTTCTCTGATTCGATTCCTTCTCTGCCAGTGGAGTGGGTCTGGGGTCGTATACATAAAGCGTTTCAGAGTAGGAGTGCTGATCAAGGATTAGACCCCCCCCCACCCCACCCCATCCATGTAATCGTATTCTTTAAGACGTAAAAGGCTAAACTGATCCTCAAATCAGCACTCTTACTTTGAGATGCTATATGAATATAAGCCCTGGTGTGACGAAGGAGGAATGTGACAAATGCTAACTACAACCTAAACCCAGCCAGCCCAGCTGCCTCTCCCTCTCTCTACTCTGATGGCAATATCAAAGCAGCGGCGTCATTTTAGCCAGCGCTAACAGTCTGATTACTGCTCCAGATCCCCACTTTGATGATAAAGAGGGGGCTTCTTCCTCATATGGAGGCCTTGGGCCTGGAAATGTGCTCAGTTTACAGGGATGAAGGAGCCAAAAAGTCTGTTTTGCAGCCTATTTCTCTTGTTTGGTTGTAGGTGTATGTGAGAGTTTTAAAAAAAAAAGTGTCAGAATTTAATTAACTTTCTTTCCACCGCAGGTCATGTTGGTGTAAGCACTTCCTCCCAGCTACAATGGCTGGGCTCTCGATCAATGTGACTGGGGGGGTCACGTGAGCCCTTATCTGCCTTCCAAGTGGGCCCAGGTAAAAAATAGTGTACTATATAGGGAACAGGGTACCATTTGGGATGTACACACTCTGCCACCCGCCTACCTCCTGGTGAAAAGATTGAGGAGGAGGAGGAGTGTGAAACAGGAAAGAGAGACCGTACCAAATGGTACATTATTCCCTATAAAGTGCACTACTTTTGACCAGAGCCTATAGGCCAGGACTGGTCAAAGGTAGTGCACTATAAAGGGATAGGGTGTTGTTTGGGGCATAGACAGAGCGCAGGTGTCATGGGAGGAAATCATGATCAGGTTCGGTGGGCGAGAAAAAACATTTATCAGGCAGTAAGAAGCTCTGGGACATTTATTTTGACACTGGGGTCTCATGGCCAGGTAAACAAGTTCATTTGTTGGGTTGTCTGGAGTTCTCTCTATGGATTTATTGCAGCAGTTGAGTTAGATGAGTGCAGTATATGCCAGGGTTTCCCAAACTCAGTCCTGGGACCCCCCGGGTACACACTTAGTTTTCCCCCTAGTACTACACAGCTGATTCAAATAACCAACTTATTTGAGTTTGAATACGCTATGTAGTGCTAGGGGAAAAACGAAACCCAGGGGAGGCCCCAGGACTGAGTTTGGGAAACCCTGCTAGTCATGGGGGTAGTGCAAAACCAAGCAGGCTGGGCTCAGCTACAGTATAGAACCAAGAACGCTGGGCTCAGCTACAGTATAAAACCAAGAATGCTGGGCTCAGCTACAGTATAAAACCAAGAACGCTGGGCTCCGCTACAGTATAAAACCAAGAACGCTGGGCTCAGCTACAGTATAAAACCAAGAACGCTGGGCTCAGCTACAGTATTAAACCAAGAACGCTGGGCTCCGCTACAGTATAAAACCAAGAATGCTGGGCTCAGCTACAGTATAAAAGCAGGCAGATGGCGCAGATGTTAGTGTCAGTGCTCAGTGTGTGGGCAGAGATCTGCCATTTCTCTCCTCACCCACACACTGTCTGTTCAGATGCACTCATCATCCCGCCTTTCCCCCATCCATCCCTCCCTACAAAGGTGAAGTGATCCTGACTTCCGTTGGGGGAAACTCTACCTCTGTTGAAGTGCATGTGATGGGATAGTGACACTTAATACATTATGCATAAAGCACAGAATGCAAGTGGAACATGTTTTCCCCTGCACACACTCCTGTTGTTTTTCATTTTCAGCTTCATGGGTTTCCATGGCCGAGCAGCAGCACACAAGCCTAAGATCACCATGAGCAACTTTGTGGCAACAGTTTGGGGAAGGCCCTTTCCTCTTTCAGCATGACAATGCCCCTGTACACAAAGCCAGATCCATACAGAAATGATTTGTCAAGATCTTTGTGGAAGAACTTGACTGGACTGCACAGAGCCCTGACCTCAACTCCATCAAACACCTTTGGGATGAATTGGAACACCAACTGCGAACCAGGCATAATCTCCCAACATCAGTGCCCGACCTCACTAATGCTCTTGTGGCTGAATGGAAGAAACTCCCCGCAGCAATGTTCCAACATCTAGTGGAAAGCCTTCCCAGAAGAGTGCAGGCTGTTATAGCAGCAACTACAAGATTAATCTGTTCAATTCTGTCTGCCTTTGTTCGGTCATCAAGGAGATATAATCAATCAATAGCCAACAATACATCTGACAAACATGTATTTTGATGAATAGTACAAACAGTTCTGTTGTGTACGCATACACAGTAAGCACAAGACACTGTAAGATAAGATAAATTGGCTCTTCGGGGATCATGCACTGGAAGTAATGTTTATTTACTGCTTATTTGCAGAGTCATTGCCTGTCAGGTCTCACCTCACATGACCTCGTTCTATGCCGTTCTCAGTGTCGAAGTGAGGATGCATATAACAGAGCCCTAAGTATTGTGTAAACTCTGTAGAGACCTTGGATAAAAACACAACTCTCCTAAAGAAATGGGCATCTTGGTTTTAAAGCATCCCTCTTCTTCCTCAGTATCGATTTTCAACTTCGCTTTGAACTACAGTGTTATTCGTGAAAAGGGAAGAGAGATGTTTCCTTCCAGTTGAATGAATAATGGCTTTTTTCTGTTCAGTGGAGTCCTAGGCTGTGTGCCAAATGACACACTATTCCCTATATAGTGCACTACTTTTTACCAGGACCAATAGGGTCCTAAATCCTATAGAGTATCCCACTATTTAGGGAATAGGGTGCCATTTGAGACATACAGTACATTCAGAAAGTATTCAGACGCCTTCCCTTTTTACACGTTTTTCCTCATCAATCTACACACAATACCCCATAATGACAAAGCAAAAACAGGGCAAATGTATTAAAAATAAAAACAGAAGTATTCTTCCTTAAGATGTTTCTACAACTTGACTAAAGTCCACGTAAATTAAATTGGGCATGATTTGGATAGGCACCCACAGTTTACATTGCATGTCAGAGCAAAAACCAAGCCATGAATTGTCCGTAGAGCTCCGAGTCAGGATTGTGTCATGGCACAGATCTGAGGAAGGGTACTAAACAATTTAAAGCGCATTGAAGGTCAAAACACAGCGGCCTCCATCATTCTTAAATGTAAGAAGTTTGGAACCACCAAGACTCTTCCTACAGCTGGCAGCCTGGCCAAACTAAGCAATTGGGGGAGAAGGTCCTTTGTCAGGGAGGTGACCAAGAACCCGATGGTCACTCTGACAGAGCTCCAGAGTTCCTCTGTGGAGATGGGAGAACTTTCCAGAAGGACAACCATCTCTGCATCACTCCACCAATCTAGGCCTTTATGGGAGAGTGGCTAGACAGAAGCCACTCCTCAATAAAATACACATGACAGCCCGCTTGGAGTTTGCCAAAAGGCACCTAAAGGACTCTCAGACCATGATAAACAAGAATCTTTGGTCTGATGAAACCAAGATTGAACTCTTTGGCCTGAATGTCAAGCATCAAGTTTGAAAATAGCTGTGCAGCGACACTCCCCATCCAACCTGACAGAGTTAGAGTGGATCTGCAGAGAAGAATGGGAGAAACTCCCCAAATACAGGTGTGCCAAGCTTGTAGCGTCATACCCAAGAAGACTTGAGGCTGTAACCACTGCCAAAGGTGCTTCAACGAAGTACTGAGTAAAGGGTCTGTATACTTATATAAATTTGATATTTTGCCAACATTTCTAAAAAAAAAACTGTTTTTGCTTATGGGGTATTGTGTGTAGATTGATGAGGGGAAAAACGATTTATTCCATTTTAGAATAAGGCTGTAACGTAACGAAATGTGTTTAAAAAAAAAGTCAAGGCGTCAGAATGCACTGTAACCCTGCTCCTGCTGAAGGGACACGCTCTAGCCGTTGACATCCTCATGCCCTTCCGCCTGTCCCCTTTCAGCCATTATTGCTACGCAGTGATTAACACAGAGGTGAACCTGTCTGCCATTCTCAACACGCTGGGTTCCCTTGGCAACCAGGTCTCAGGCATTCTAGAGCTGAAGTCTAAAAAGAGGATTGGCTTGGGGAAGGAGGAGCAATGGGGGGAGCTGTGTCGACAGCCACACACTTGCGCACGCACACACACACTCTTTCTCTTGCCCTGTTGCTCACGCTCATCTGCTGGGCAGAAGAGTCGTGACTAACCAGAGCTGAGCTCAGAATTGGAGTCTGCTGTAACACTGAGCCCCCCCACCCCCTCGCCTCTCTTCTCCCCACATCCCTGTACGTGTTTCTCCTTACTGACTGAGTCGCTGTAACAAAAGCCGAAGAGCAAGCAGCTGCTTTCCATTTAACACATAACACAGTGTTTTTACACTCAATGAGGCACGCTTATTGCAGACATTTACTCCCAAGTGGCATTTTAATTATCAGTCAGTCAAATTCTTATCCTATCAGGACAAAGAGCAACAAGGAAGCTTGCAACCTCCCTCCTTTAGAGCTCTTTGATGCTCTGGCATCACAGCTTCTGCATGATTCTCTTTGCAGTAGCTAGCAGCAGCTAAATGTGTTGTTTGATGTGGGAGTAGTCGTGGTCACAGTGACAGGGAGACACCATGCTGAGCTCAGCCTCTCCTGCTCTGTTGCAAATGCAAACACTTACAATCCCAGGTCTATTTACTGCAGTTACAGCTGGAGCGATGCAGGGAGGGAGGCGCCTGTGGTATCAATGGCAGCAGCCAGGGTTTAATTTTGACCGCCAGCCAAATCCAGCACATCTACTCTCCATCACTGACCACAAAACACTTTCCACACGCCTCGTCTTACCACCTCCCTGCCAAGGGAGAGAATGCGTCAATGGCAGACCAAAAATAAATGTCTCTTCCCTTTTGGTTGGGATAGTGTGGCAGCAAGGCTATGTGACAGAGCAGAGGATCAGGGTGGATCAGACTGTATTTTCTCAGGTATCATCATTAATCATAGTATTATCAGAGTATCAGGTCCTGTCTGAACTTTGTTCTACTAAGCCTTCTTTACACAGGCCTTTAATTCCACTATAGAGACTGTACTGTACCAACATATAATTCTGTGGAAAGATGCCATGCTGTCTAGAGACATGCCCACCTAAACCAATTAAGCTGACCCCCATACCCAAGGCCAGTCTCCTCTCACTTTAACCCACATGTAAGTCTCTCTTACTGGGAAAGACACTCAGCTGAAGGGGCCTCCTGGCATGGAGGGTGTGAAGGGTTCTGGGAGAGGGCAGTACACTCTTAGAAAAGAAACCTAAAAGGGTTCTTCGGCTGTCCCCATAAGAGAACCCTTTGAAGAACCCTTTTTGGTTCCAGGTAGAACCTTTTTGGGTTCCATGTAGAACCCTTTCAACAGAGGTTTCTACATGGAACCCAAAATGGTTCTACCTGGAACCAAAAAGGGTTCTTCAAAGGGTTCTCCTATGGGGACAGCCGAAGAAGCCTTTTGGAACCCTTTTTTCTAAGAATGTACTAATGTCTCTTATAGGGCAGGTCTCTCTCAGCCCCTGCCAATACTTCTGGCACAACAGTTCTATTTCTTCAGTAGCACTCTCTCTCACTGGGACACTAAAATGGGTTGCCTGTCAAGTCCAACATTCTTCCTAAATGATTGAATTAGAACCTGGCTCTTATGCCATGTTTTATTGTTCTTAATTTATTAGTGGGATTCAAGGTTCTCTATAGGTGCCATTGACAAGCCATAGAGAAACAAACTACATTGTTATCTAGTAGTTATACCCCACCAGTCTTCATTATTTATATGGTTACATTCTACAATGTTATGTGAAAAGATGCCTGTGTGTGAAATGTTTGACACTCCAGTGGTAGGTGTGACAGATGTCACTGTGCATGCTTAACAGCTTTGCTTCCATAAGTCTGCTACAAACAAACTCTGTTATATACAGTAGACAGCCTCAGTCAAGTCATTGCCGCCCCTAGTGCACCCTGAACCCTCCGGCTCATCTGAGTACCTCTGAGTAGCGGGCAGTGGACCAGATAGCTCCATTGAAATGAGGCTGCAGCTGCTTGTTGTTTTTGGGTGACAGTGAGTGTACATTCTTAGCCTGCATTGCAAGAAAGCTCTGGAACCATATTAAACCATCTCACCGGAATGCTTGTGACTCATCTGACATTTCCGTCTCAATCAAGTCTCTCTCCCCCTCTCTGCAGCCTCCAGCACTCATACACACTTTCCTCTCTGTGACTCTGTCTTCGTCCCAAATGGCACCCTATTCCTGATATTGTGCACTATATAAGGAATAGGATGCCCTTAGGGACGCATCCCCTGTCGCCCTCCCTCTATATCTTTTTCCGTGTTGTCCTCCCCCTCCGTCCAAACACTCCTTTTTACATCTTACTGGTGGCTTGTATCTCCTTCATTCTATTGGCAGACATTACTATTTGCTCTGCTTTCACAATTTGCTCCCCTCCCCACGCATTTCTCTTGTGATTCTTTGATAAGCACTGACATGTAGCATGAGCTAATATCTGTCTCCTGCACCTTGTCCTGCCCTGTTCAGTGGAATATGGCATGACAATATAGCTTTCCACTCCCTGTTTGTGTCCCAAATTACACCCTATTCCTTATATGGTGCAATACTTTTGACCAGGGCCCATAGGGAATAGGGCGCCATATGGGATGCACAAAGCTTTTCACTCCCCTCGCCCCTTCTTTCTTTGCCCTCCTGCCCATTCATTCCAGCCAGGCAGCCAACTCTAAATCACCCTAGTGTTGTGTTGTGGCTGCACAGTCAGGTAGACAGACCACTGTTTGTTTCACAGTTGATTGAGTTTGGTGATTATCATCATGGAGCGTAATTAGGAGTAACTCAGAGCGGGGACCGTGCTTGGGTTTATGGCTAGGATAATACCCCCCTCAGGATCTCTTTAAATAACATTGACTTTGTCTGCATCCCAAATTGGCAGCCTATTCACTACATAGTGCACTACTTTTTGACCAGAGCCCTGTGGGCCCTGGTCAAAAGTAGTGCAGTACATAAGGAATCGGGTGCCATTTGGGACGCAGGGAACCATAGACATCCCAGTTCTATGAATGCTGTTGGACAGTTACCAAGCCCCTGTGAAGGTCTAGCTGCTCACATTAGGGGATGAAACGAAAGGCTCAGAGATAGAACACAGGATGGAAAATTCCATGCACTACAGTACAGTGTACCGGTTGACCTTTTGTCTGCCTTTGGGTATCCTTTCATTCTTCACATTACATTTGAATTGTGTGATTTCAGGACATGTAACAGCAAACACACAAGAACTGCAAGCAATGAGGTACATTTAATTCACAAAGACTGGACTATGTAGGCCTGTGTTTAATAATACCCTTGATGTCCCTATCCTGTGAGTAATCTGTTTGATTTCCTTGTAGAGCAGAGGCAGCCCAAGCTGGGAGCTGTGCTGAGGCAGTCTGCTGGCTGGGTGAGATGACCGTACATGACCCATGGCAACCATGTCATAGCTCTGAGACCTGACAGAACAGCTGTCCCTCTATGGCTTTCCATAAAGCCATTGTAATATACACTGTCTTCACTACATCCATACACAGCTATTATCAGGGCTGCTGCATGCCAAAGTCTGCGTCCCATGTGGGACCGCAATTCCTATAAAGTGCACTACTTTTGACCAGAGCCTTATTGGTGAAGTAGGGCACTATGTAGGGAATAGGGTGCCTTTGGGACTCATACATAGACATCCCAGATCTGATTCTAAAGGTATCAGGTTTTCCTCTGACCTTTTCTCTCTTTGTTTTCTTTGACTCCTACAAACTACGACCATGAGGGCCACTGGCTGTTCTAAAAAAACAACAATCACTGACATTGTGGCATTGTGTCTTGGTTTGGAAAGTTTCAAGTTCAAGTATGCTTCCTTGCAGTTCCATTAGTAGACATCGGTCAACTATGACATCCATGCTTTTCGTGACCCCGCATGAAAGAGCATGACAGAACATTTTATTGCTTTCGGGTGCCCTTAATGCATGGCCCTACTTTGACCCGTGGCTGTGACATTTTTGAAGAGATGCAGTTGTTCATGTCTATGTTTTCAAAGAGACCTGCCTTTTGGAGAGATGTCCCCTGTGACCAGCTACGTGAGGCAATGTAGGTGAAGTTCTGTACACTACCTAGTACACTCTAAAAATAAAAGGTTCCTGGAGTATCCTTTAGGGGTTCTTCAAATTGAAACTGTGGGGGAACTCCTATAAATTATTCGAAGAACCCTTTAAAAGGGTTCTTTAAAGAACTCTTTTTAATGGATCCTCGAAAAACCCTTTGAAGAACCTTTTGGGGTTAATTTTTGAATTACCCCCCTCCCCTATTATTATTATTACTATTATTGTATTGATTTATTATTATTTATTATTATTAATAATATGCATAACAATAAGAACAATAACACAATATTTTAGTTGTCAGTGTTTATTATGATTTAGTGGCAAAGCAGAATTTAATAAATCTAAATATGAGGTAAACTCCCAGCAGAGCCCCAAGTCCAATGGGTATATCCTCTGGCCTGTTTATGTTAATGTGTTGATGTTTTCCGTATCCATAGCCAGATTGATTTTGCAGTATGGTGATCAGATTTCCTGTTATATTCATCAGAGGTGTAGGGAAGTCTGTGAATCCCCAAAATCGCAATTATACAGATGATTAACAAAACATGCACACTATAGAATTCATATCTTGGTTTTTGTGGTCGTTGTGAATTAAAAAAATAATAATTCATAATGGGTTTTCAAACGCATACCTTGTCCATAATGTAGAGGACTATGGGATATTCATTGAAGTGTTAAGGGAGGAGGATGGTAAATGTGATCTACATAACATACCAATACTAATTGACATACATTTGTATGCCTCCTCGTCTGTATACCTGCAGACACAGACACACAAGAGAGTAGTTCAATCATCTGCACCCGATACAGTTAGCCTTCAACATATTCTTATAGCCGACATATTCTTACCTCTTTGTTGATTGATATCCATTGAATTGTGTCCATTTTCTGTTTTATGAAAATATAGATTGTATCATCATAAAACAATATCAATGTAGATCATATAAGAGACAAACCTTACCTTGAGGAGATCTTTACATTTTTCAGTTAAGTGACTTCACCTGCTGTCCTTTAAAATTCAAGTCCAAATGTTTCTGTTGGGCAGTTAGGTTCCTGCAAGAACCCCCACCAACTAAAGAGGTTTCTCGAATAACCCCACCTCCTATGGGGTTCTTGGAAGAACCTTTTGGGGGCAATTGTCAGTGCCAAGAACCCTAAGGTTCTTCGAATAACTTTGAGGATCTTATAAGAACCATGAAATATAATGTATGGTCACTTTTTGTACCCTACCCATTGCAGGTTACACTGCACTAGATTATCTCTGCCTGCATCAAAGGCAATCATCTGGAACTAGCCAGCCATCTTGATTTTCCCTCTAAAGCTGACCAGACTAAGTGAGGACATTCACCCCCCCAATAAGACATTTCTGATGGAAAAATGAAAAATGTATGTTTTTGTAATAGACAAGAATAACATTTCAGCATTATGCCCATAACCAAAGCATGCATTACAGTGGTCCAAAATCAACGTTTCCTTTCAGTAGCCTAATTCACAATCATGTATCCGAGTCCGAGATCAGTTTGGGAGTGTAAACATCTCTTTCTAGCTGTCTGACAGCTACTTCTACTGCGTTGTTCAGAGGGGAGGCGCTTCAATCTACCTCCTAGGTTTTTGCTTCAGTACCGAATGTTTTTCTGCGCGACAACGTTGCTGCGCAAGCATTGGAGAGCTGGCTGAAAACATTTCATTCGCATGGAGTTCTCTCTCTGCTGACTTTGACATTTTAGTGATATTGTTACATACTTATTCATTAGTGTCATATTTTATTTCCCACAAGACTACGACTGTGTGAATTCTCTGCTTTAACTAATCTTCAGAGTTTTAATCATCTGCAACCGCATGCCTGGAGTGGTGCGTTAGCAACGCGCTTGGAAAATCACAGCCTCAGGCAAAGTAAAGTGGTTTGGTAAGTTGGTTTTATCCTCTATGATAGCCTACAGATCAAATATCTAGATTTTGTTTTATTCTTGTGAAGATAATATTTTGTGTAAAACTCACAAATTATCCAAAGCAAAGCCTATGCATGTCTTTCTGAATTATTTTTTTATATATTATAGTAGGCAGTGAAGCTAGGATATACTGCTTATCAAAGCCTGACAGTAGCCTATTAGTCGAGACCAAAACATGTTGTCTAGCCTATATCGCTCTATATATTTTCGCAGTTCGTTTTGCATAATATGTAGTTATTTTATCAAACCTTGCTCATTTGTTGTGTGACCAAGATGAGATTAAGCTAAAAGGGGAATAATGTGTTTGCCCTACAATCAAATAGACTTCTGTGTGATTTACAAGACATTACAGAAATCACAAGTCCTTGTATTCTTGTAGTCTACATGAATTATGTTCAACACATGGCAGACACACACACACACACACACACACACACACACACACACACACACACACACACACACACACACACACACACACACACACACTCTCTCTCTCTGTAACAGGTTGAGGTTTCCACTCTCATATCTATGAAAGTAGCAGGGATGAAAAGGGGATGACTACTCAATAAAACAACATTCCATGTGAAATAAAGTATTCTCTGTTCCATGTATATTAATACTGTACAATGCCATAGTCTGATCATCACAGGTAATACTATACCTGTGACATAAAAATTGTTAGACTGTACAACTCACTCACTCACTCACTCACTCAATAACCCACATCGTGCCAGCTGGCCATATGGCATCAACAAAGGCTCTCCATGTTAGTAAATACATTATAAATACAGTGATACGTATCATATAATTTATACTGTGTATTCTGCCACAACAACCAACGGATGTGTTCAGTCTTTGTGTCTGTATCAACTAGAGAAAGAGAGATCAAATGACATACATTGAACAAATCAATGTATAGGCAAAACAAAAATATTTCAAATTCTCAACCAATTAACCATAGCCTTATCTTATGGTCATTCCTCCATAATGTTCTGTCATTAAATGGGCTGTTGCTGCAAGTGGCTGGGGTCCACTTCTCTACCTGGGAGAGAGAGGGACTTTAAAACCCCAGGGCTGGACTCCCTGTGTAGACAGTTACACGGCAGCTTCCACAGACAGGCGACAAATTGGTCGAGTGAATGAGCAGCACCCAGTCGCTGGTGTCACAGGGAGGTGGTACTCTGCTTAGACAGGTGCAAGACAGCCTAACCCTGGCCTCATATGTGAGGTGTCGTCCCTGATATACTGGAAAACATAGATAACCCACCAGACCAGATTCTCATCTAGACTTCAAGTTAGGCTGAGGAGGTTCACTAATCTATGGCTGACCCTGTAAAACAACACATTCTATGCACCTATCTGGTATATGTGACAATATATCATCTTTAAAAAAAAATCAGCTGAATTTATAGTTGCAGAGCTCTTTATTGTACATAGAAGGCTCTGGGTAGGTGTACAATTTCTCACAGCTCCCGTTTAGCTATAGTGTTTTAGAATAAATACTAATTCTGTGGAAACGCTGTCTGAGGGTGAATTCATATGGATTGCATTGTGGGAGAACATCACAATGCTGCTTACATCCCTCTCTGTTCCAGTCAGACAACCACTTGTTGATTCAGGAATTTTCTGTGTTTTCAAACACGTCTTGTCTGGCGGGTGTGATTTGTTAATGAGCAGCTAAGCCAGCTGCACATGCCCAGTTCAGATCTGGTTTAGAATGTCCACATTTGGTGTGGGAGAAGAGACAATTTATAAGGCTCCGGTTTCTCTGCAACGTTGCTCACATTCCCCATTCGTGCTATCGGAGGTGGAACCGGACCGGCGTGGAATCTCCCCATGCAGAGAGAGAGTCAAGATGTGCATCAGAGAATCTGTGATGGGCCCTGTGTTGACAGGCCCTGAAACGCACACTGAGTGATGGACTGTGTGTTTGCAATGCAGATGTAGGAGAATGCATTTCTGTCGTGCTGAGTAGAGCCAAGCACCAGCCACATGGCAGGCCTCAAGTGTGGTAAGAATGGGCCCTGATGTGCCTTGAAGGCGAATGGACAGATGGATATTAATTAGTGTTAACACTGTGGAAGGTACTAACCACTTTTTCTACGTACATATTTATTCTGGAGAATTAAACGGCAGAGCAAATTCGATTGCCAGAGAGACATCTCTTTGCCAACAAGACAGTAGGTTCATCTCGGTGATAGCCCCTGCATAGCCTCCTTCCCTCCTCTGCTCCTCTTCTCCACTCCCTGCCTCCTCAGCCCCTCTGCCCAGGCCAAGCCGGATATAAATAGCCATGTGGATGGTGGGAGATAATGTCAGCAAAGCCAGTGCCATGGCCCATCAGCACTTTGGAAGAGCCAGGCAGGGGTTTTGTGCTTTGCTTTGCTCCTGTTCTTTCACTTCCTCCATTGCCCTGCTGTTTTGGCCAGCAGATACTGCCTCACTCTGGTCACAGGAGCCCTGTTTATACCTGGTTCTAACATGTCCTGATCTTCAAGTGTAGATTATTAAAATAAGCATTTAGATCTGATTGTGATGAGATCTTATAAGTGTAAACAGACAAGTTCAGGTCAAGATCATGGCAAAGGACGCATGTTAACTACATGTATAAACAGGGCTTAGGTCACTGCAGCAAGACAGTTTGCCTTTTTCCTGGCTATGGACTAAACTCACCCTTAAAAATGATGCATAAAATTAATCTCAGGCTAGTCTAATCTCAGATTAATCTCAGGCCAGTTGGTGAGTGTGGTATATCCCAGGGGAGTCATGTACCCCAAAAATCTGAAACAGCTTTTTCCTGCAATCTAGAGCCATAATCATTATGCCTAATTCTATGTAAAAAAAATATGTATTTTTCTGCATATCTAAGCATACCTCTTGAGCTGTTTGTATCCTCCTGTCTGGTGGTTATTGTTTTAAAAGAAACTAAATATGATTCTCTGCATCTCTGCTAAAATCAGGTAAAATATTGAAAGGAATGTGAGTCTTTTTCAGTACATTTAGTAATTGCTTCAAAAGTCTACCAACCTTGCCAGAAAAGTTGGGAGATTGAGAACCTATCTGTTCTAGTAAAAGCCAACTACATAAAATTGCTTGGTGGATAGTAGCATTGCAGAGAAACACAAATTCTGATTTTTTTTTATAAAGATAAAATAAATAAAAAGAATAGAACAAATCTGAGGGGACATGTTTTGATATATCCTGTCCGCTTCCTCCCATTAAATGTCATTTTGAATCAGCCACTATATGTCTATACACAGTCATAGACTGCTTCTAGTATTGATGTCACTGCAGGTATTTTTGGTTTATCACCATCGGCAACTGTGAGAAAGATTGTGGTCAGTTGCACCTAAGTGTTCCATGGCAACCACTGCATGTGTGAACAGGCAAGATGCAGACCAGAGTGAATGGTAGCTCGGGAACAAGGGATTCTGTGTCCGGGCTGAGAGGATAGATTTCTTTGCAGTTAGCATCGGAGGGGACTAGGACAGCAGGATGTGGATCAGTCCTGGAGAGGGAGGGAAGGCAGGGGAGCCTCATCCCCAGGCCAGGGAGAATGGCATTCCTGTGCTGTGCACTAAAGCAGAAGGATATTCCTGTTACTGCCATTAAAACAAAACTATCTGGTAAACAGCAGGCGCTATCTGTCCTGTTTAGTGGAATTATGATACGTGTGTGTGTCATAGAGAGAGCCTCAGGGAACAACCACATTGAGGTGGAGGGTGACATGGGGTGCGCAGGTGTTTTCAGCACAGACGGCAGATTTAATTCCTATTTCATGTTTTTGATTTGATCTGTGTGGCTTGTTAACCAGACTGTGGCAGAGAGGGAGAGAGACAGCTCCCCCGGCTAGTGTGCAAGGTGTGGATGGGATGACGCACGGCGGGTGCTCTGTGCTCCCCCCAGATAACTAACTTCAATATAAATGCAGATGGATGAAGGGTCCTAATCATCAGAGACTGGAGCAATGAGATCTGTATGCAGGAGCTGTGGAGGAGCTGGTGGTGTGTATCTGCCTCCAGAGGACTAATGTCCATATGGTAAAGGGAGGCAGGGGGAGAGAGAGACAGACCGAGGGAGATATAGAGAGTCAGAGAGAAACAGAGGGGAACAGGGTGAGTCAGAGAGAAACAGGGGGACAGGGTGAGTCAGAGAGAGGTAGAGAGAAACGGGGACAGGGAGAGTCAGAGAGAGGTAGCGAGAAACAGAGGGGGACAGGGTGAGTCAGAGACAAACAGAGGGGGACAGGGTGAGTCAGAGAGAGGCTGAGAGAAACAGAGGGGGACAGGGTGAGTCAGAGAGAAACAGAGGGGGACAGGGTGAGTCAAAGAGAGGCTGAGAGAAACAGAGGAGGACAGGGTGAGTCAGAGAGAGGCAGAGAGAGGCAGAGTGAAACATAGGGGGACAGGGTGAGTCAGAGAGAAACAGGGGGACAGGGTGAGTCAGAGAGAGGTAGAGAGAAACGGGGACAGGGAGAGTCAGAGAGAGGTAGCGAGAAACAGAGGGGGACAGGGTGAGTCAGAGACAAACAGAGGGGGACAGGGTGAGTCAGAGAGAGGCTGAGAGAAACAGAGGGGGACAGGGTGAGTCAGAGAGAAACAGAGGGGGACAGGGTGAGTCAAAGAGAGGCTGAGAGAAACAGAGGAGGACAGGGTGAGTCAGAGAGAGGCAGAGAGAGGCAGAGTGAAACATAGGGGGACAGGGTGAGTCAGAGAGAAACAGAGGGGGACAGGGTGAGTCAGAGAGAGGCAGAGAGAATCAGAGGGGGACAGGGTGAGTCAGAGAGAGGCAGAGAGAAACAGGGGGACAGGGTGAGTCAGAGAGAGGCAGAGAGAGGCAGAGTGAAACATAGGGGGACAGGGTGAGTCAGAGAGAAACAGAGGGGGACAGGGTGAGTCAGAGAGAAACAGAGGGGGACAGGTTGAGTCAGAGAGAGGCAGAGAGAAACAGAGGTGGACAGGGTGAGTCAGAGGGGGACAGGGTGAGTCAGAGAGAGGCAGAGAGAAACAGGGGGACAGGGTGAGTCAGAGAGAAACAGAGGGGACAGGGTGAGTCAGAGAGAGGTAGAGAGAAACGGGGACAGGGTGAGTCAGAGAGAGGCAGAGAGAGGCAGAGTGAAACATAGGGGGACAGGGTGAGTCAGAGAGAAACAGAGGGGGACAGGGTGAGTCAGAGAGAGGCAGAGAGAATCAGAGGGGGACAGGGTGAGTCAGAGAGAGGCAGAGAGAATCAGAGGGGGACAGGGTGAGTCAGAGAGAGGCAGAGAGAAACAGGGGGACAGGGTGAGTCAGAGAGAAACAGGGGGACAGGGTGAGTCAGAGAGAGGTAGAGAGAAACGGGGACAGGGTGAGTCAGAGAGAGGTAGCGAGAAACAGAGGGGGGCAGGGTGAGTCAGAGAGAAACAGAGGGGGACAGGGTGAGTCAGAGAGAGGCTGAGAGAAACAGGGGGACAGGGTGAGTCAGAGAGAGGCTGAGAGAAACAGAGGGGGACAGGGTGAGTCAGAGAGAGGCAGAGAGAAACAGGGGGACAGGGTGAGTCAGAGAGAAACAGAGGGGGACAGGGTGAGTCAGAGAGAAACAGAGGGGGACAGGGTGAGTCAGAGAGAGGCTGAGAGAAACAGGGGGACAGGGTGAGTCAGAGAGAGGCTGAGAGAAACAGAGGGGGACAGGGTGAGTCAGAGAGAGGCAGAGAGAAACAGAGAGAAACAGAGGGGGACAGGGTGAGTCAGAGAGAGGTAGAGAGAAACAGAGGGGAACAGGGTGAGTCAGAGGGGAACAGGGTGAGTCAGAGGGGAACAGGGTGAGTCAGAGGGGGACAGGTGAGTCAGAGAGAGGTAGAGAGAAACACAATTAAGAAGACGGAAGCCAACGGAGACATAGGGAGACAGGAAGACATGGTGAGACAGGGGAGACAGACAGGGGAGACGGGGGAGACAGAGAGAGACAGACTCAGCATGCTGTGGGTCCAAGGAGGGAGTTTAGGTGGGGTGGGGAGGGACAGCATGAATGACGCATTACACAGATTGGTAAGACAGTAGCTTCAGTAACTGTACTGTGCAAGGGAACAGTGTTGTCTCTCTCTGGAGCTCCAGTGCAGTGAAGGGAGGGAGTCACATTGAGCAGGTTGGAACATTTCAGACAACCCATTCTGGTTCCACTTACTGGAAGCCACTGTGTGACCTGTTACAGGAAAAGGTCCCTAGCCCAGTGTAATTGCATTTTTTTTGTTTTGTTCAGTTTGTTCTTGTTAGCCTCTCCTATGCTGTGATGGGGCATCTGGCTCTCTGGCTCCCTTCCATAGATGCCTTAGAGGCATTTTACAGCCACCGAGACACCACCATACCTTCCCTGAGGGGGTAAATAGACCCTGCCTGGTACTGGCACTGCGGGACACACACCCATCTCTCTCCTGGCAGAGCGAGGGATGACTTGGTGCAACATTTGCCAGACACAGAACTGTTCTGTCACAGCACAATGTCATCCAAAAAGATCCTAATACCTAATTTGATGAGTCATTGCAAATAGCTTTAATGGTACCCTGCTGATGTATTTGTGTGGGTAACTGCCAAAATAATGGAAACACGAGTAAATGATGGATACAAAGTATATTGAAAGCAGGTGCTTCCACACGTGTGGTTTCTGAGTTAATTAAGCAATTAACATCCCATCATGCTTAGGGTCATGTATACAAAATGCTGGGCAGGACATTATTTTGGCTACTATTGCTATGCCCCCATAGGATGACAATCCACAGGGCACGAGTGGTCACTGAAAACAATGTAAACCATATGTCATGGCCGTCTCAGTCATCAGATCTCAACCCAATTGAACACGTATGGGAGATTCTGGAGCGGCGCCTGAGACGAAGATTGTCCACCACCAACAAAACACCAAATGATATAATTATTTTGTGGAAGAATGGTATCACATCCCTCCAATAGAGTTCCAGACACTTGTAGAATCTATGCCAAGGTGCTTTGTAGCTTGGTGGCCCAATGCCCTATTAAGACACTATATGTTAGTGTTTCCTTTATTTTTACAGTTATCTGTATGTTTGCCAGTATGAATTAAGATGTATATATTTTTTTTATAAATGGAAAAAACAGCTGCCCAATTTGGGTGGGTGCCTTTGTTGTTTCAGGTGAATCTCCTGCTGTCTGGTTCTGCTGTTCCAACATGACCTCAGGCTACTGAAGACCTTCCTGTTATCCCTCCTCCTCCTGCTCTCGCTGTACCACTTTCCTGTCACTCCTACTCTATTCTCCAATGGGTTCCCGCAGTCAAGGCGGCTTTTTCCACCATCACCACCACCACCACCACCACCACCACAGCTCGGTGGTGCCCACGGCCGTGCCCAGGCTTCTCACAGAGAACGGCAGTCTGCTTGGGGGCATCGCTCAGATCACTCCCAACCTCTTCCTGAGCCGGGGCAACGTGGCATCCAACCGCAGCCTGCTGCTGTCCAAGGGCATCACTTGCGTGGTCAACGCCACAATCGAGCTGCCCAACTTCAACTGGCCCCACATGGAGTATGTGAAGGTGCCCCTGGCGGACATGCCCCACTCCCCCCTCTCCCTGTACTTTGACAGCATAGCTGATAAGATCCACAGTGTGGGGAGAAAGCGGGGGGCCGTGCTGGTGCACTGTGCTGCAGGGGTGAGCCGCTCAGCCTCCCTGTGCCTGGCCTACCTGATGAAGTACCATCGCGTGTCTCTGGCCGAGGCCCATGCTTGGGTCAAGGCCCGCCGGCCAGTCATCCGGCCTAACGGGGGCTTCTGGCGTCAGCTCATCGACTACGAGAGGAAGCTGTTTGGCAGGAACTCTGTGAAAATGGTACAGACGCCCTACGGGGTGATACCTGATGTCTACGAGCGGGAGCGCAGGAATCTGGCACCCTACTGGGGCCTGTAGAGGAGGGCTGGGGCCTCGCCAAGGGGGGAGGGAAGGAGACGGAGAGGAGAGTGAGCAGGGCGGAAAACTGACTCTGTTGCATTCCAGTCCTCCTCCCCTCCAGTCCTCCAGGGCTACCGGTTCATGCATGTTCCCCCAGCCAGAGATGCAGAGTGAGATGAAGCGTGTGACTGTCTGTCTATGTGAAGCTTAATTAATGAATGCATTGGGATGGAGGGAGTCATAGTAATCAGTCACTACACTGCAGACTGGTTACTGGTTGGTGATGCTACACTACACTGCATCAACCCCCGTCTGTCTGTCTCTGAGAGGGAGCAAGGCCACCTTAAGTCTGGAATCCTTAGGACCAAAGGAGTAACAGAACCACGACCAAGCCAGACCCCAGATCAGCTGAAATGGCCAGACCGAGATTGCGACTTTGGAGTCTAGCTTGACTCCCCAAACTCCAAAGAACAGGAGCATTCTGGGAAGGTGTAGGTGGTACTTTAAATTCAGCAATTCTGACAGGCAGCGGTGTGACTCACTGAAGTCCAGTCCCGACGTAACGTCATGTGATGGTATTGTGCCAGTTTTGCTGTTGTCTTTAATGTGAGAACTAGCAGCAGTCCTGCTCTCAGTTTAAAACTGTACAGAAAAATGTTGACAAATTGAATTATGCTCTTGGGAGATAATTGAAATCAAGAAAAGAAAAGATATGGTCCACAATGAATATTTAAAGCTGTTAGTGTATAGACATTTTTAATCAAAGGCTTAGGATATACACTTAATTAAAAGTCCCTATTTACTATGGGGATGATCATGCAGAATATTCTGTACTGGTACTAATATTGTACAATATTATGCTGTTTTAGAATGTCACCACCCTCTGCTAAGAGGAAGACAGTGTTAGGGATTTCTAGAAAGAATACAACCAGTGTAATGGGCTTAACTGGTGTATTGGCATTGATATACCTTCCTCTTATTTGTGGCTTGGTAGAAGTCTATACTCTATACACGAAAAGCTTTGAAATAAAATGCAAATATTACTGTAGCAAGTGAACAATACCCTTGTCACAGGCGTAAGCAGAAAGCCAAGATTACATGAATTTAGTGCTCTATTCAATCTATCGCTAAAGCCTTACAGATAGAAATGTAAAGGTCATTTCCGATTATGTAGCATTTACCGTGAATGCAGTCTCCGCTTACGCAGAAACATTGGCTTTAAATTTATCTCACGCTGTAACGCTGAACTTCCGCGATACGGATTGAATAGAGCCCTTAGTTTCATACCCTAAGGCAATTAATGATTAACAAGCTAATGTAATGGGTTAGCTCATGCAACTGTTTGTGTTCGAAATTTATGACAAAATAAAATCAATAACTGATATACATTATTGTCAGATTATGCTTTGCCTTGTAAATATGGAATAGTACTGAAGCAGAGTAACATAACGGACCCAGATACAGCGTAACTGCACTGCACTATATACAAAATGAAATATATACACTGAGTATACCAAACATTAGGAACTGCCTGAGTTGCCTTTTGCCCTCAGAACAGCCTCAATTCGTTGGGGCATGGACTCTACAAGGTGTCGAAAGTGTTCCACAGCGATTCTGGCCCATGTTGACTCCAATGCATCCCACAGTTGTGTCAAGTTGGCTAGATGTCCTTTGAGTGGTGGACCATTCTTGATACACACAGGAAACTGTTGCGCGTGAAAAACCCAACAGCGTTGCAGTTCTTGACGCAAACCGGTACGCCTGGCTGGCACCTACTACCATACTCTGATCAAAGGCACTTAAATCTTTTGTCTTGCCCATTCAACCTTTTTCTTATTATATTTAATTAGGCAGGTTTTTCTCATTTAGATATTTATTTTTCTCATTTAGATGAAATATATTGTATGGCACACATACCTGAATAGCACACATACACAATCCATGTCTCAATTGTCTCAAGGCTTAAATATCCTTCTTTGACCTCTTCTCCCCTTCATCTACACTGATTGAAGGGATCTTAGCTTTCACCTGGATTCACCTGGTAAATCTATGTCATGGGAAGGGCATGTTTTGTATACTTGGTGTATATGGAATGTCTAGGAAAGGGGTTGAGTCACTCGAGCACCTGATTCCCTTTTTTGTTTAAGCTGAGCTGAAGTGTGTTTTGGGTAAGTATTTATAAAAAAAATTAAATAAGAAACATTGTTTCTCAGGTTTATTATTCAGACCATTGGAAAATAAAGATGTAATGAGGTTAACAGGACAATCAGTTTAGAATAATTGCTGCATTTTTCCCTTTCGATAGATCCTGTTAAAGACCTGCTATCCAGGAGTGAGGCTGGAATGATTATAACGTGGTTCTCTATAGCAACAAGAAATTGCTGTATGAATTTCATGGCTAAAATACACATTCCTACAATTTAACCATGTGCTCTCTGTGTTTCTTTGTGACTTAAAAAAGGCCGTCATTGTAAATAATAATTTGTTCTTAACTGACTTCCCTAGTTAAATAAACACACATTTTTTAAAAGTATTTAATAGAGGTTGATATAAAAGTACACTGTACACCGGCTCCTTCAACAGAAGACCATGGCTGCATCTTAAATGGCACCCTTTTCCCTATATAGTGCGCTTCGTTTGACCAGAGCCCGATGGCGTCTGTTCGCAAATAGTGCTCTAGAAAGGGAATGGGGTGTCATTTGATTTGCGACGCAGCCTATTAATGTTATTCACAACCATTTGCCCTAAAGAAGTCTTCAGATGTCACAGCAACATTCCTTCATTCATTTTCATTCGGCCACATGGCCACAGAGAACCAGACAGACAGTGATGGGGACTATGTCTTGTGGCCCATTCTACTGAGGGATCACCAGAATGGCCTACACAATCAACACCATTAACCACACAGAAACTGGCTCCATCAGACGACAGGCCAGGGATGATGAAGATGCAGGAGTGATGGGCCCAAATAATACGTTTCGGTACCAGCTTGCTTTCCCCAATGGACTGACGCTCTGTGTATGTATCTCTCTCTTTCTCAGGGAATAGTTAGCCATCCTAGAGTAAACACATCTTTCAGCAGCAGTAGCAGAATATGACCATTATTCAGGAAACCAGTAAGCAGATCGATCTACATCAAAGGCAGAAGACTGGGCAACAGTGCTATGGTGAACTTGGATGAGCTGTAGGAAGGAGCTGTGACTGGCAAATGGGCTCACAACATCCTGCCTGCCTGACTGCAGATTATTACGCTCCGCAGAGTTTGGAAGGTTGCATTCACACCAAGTTTGTCTCTTAGAAGATCCTCCATTTTTAGATTAGAATATGATTAAATGCAAAGAACGAGCAAATCATATCTCATGATACTAACCTAGTAGTCATTTTTTTGTTGAGATTGATACATTTTACTTTAGGGCAAATCCAAGTCTGAAATGTTGGAGGAAATTACGAACTCTAGAAGCCTTTTTAATTCTTGAATACACTACAAGTATGCAATTCTCAATTAAGATACTACATCTGTATAACAGATTCTGCCTTTTATGCTTACTTTTAATTAAAGCAGCTCATACTGTTTTTTTCCCCCTGGTATATATCATGCTTTTCTATTTAATAACAAGATACAGACGAAGCGCATAGCCACAATATTCTGAAGGAAAAAATGGTCGGAGAGGGAGGTGAGGAAGAGAGAAAGAGAGAGAGTACTGTATGTATGAATGATAGACTGAGTTCATGCCCATTTGAAAGTGAAACATGGAGAAAGAATGTGATGAGTGATGAAGTATCATCAAAGCAGTGTGACAAATAAAATTAGATTTGATATACAGTACCAGTCAAAAGTTTGGACACACCTACTCATTCAAAGGTTTTTCTTTACTTTTACTATTTTCTACCCTTGTAAAATAATAGTGAAGACATCAAAACTACGAAATAACACATGGAATCATGTAGTAACCAAAAATGTGTTAAACAAATCCAAATCTATTTTAGATTCTTCAAAGTAGCCACCCTTTGCCTTGACAGCTTTGCACACTCTTGGCATTCTCTCAACCAGCTTCATGAGGTAGTCACCTGGAATGCATTTCAATTAACATGAGTTCCTTGATAAAAGTTAATTTGTGGAATTTCTTTCCTTCTTAATGTGTTTGAGCTAATCAGTTGTGTTGTGACAAGGTAGGGGTGGTATACAGAAGATAGCTCTATCTGGTAAAATACCAAGTCCATTTATGACAAGAAACTCTCAAATAAGCAAATAAATCCATCATTACTTTAAGCCTCAAGCCTTTGAAAATCAGCAACTACAGCTTAGTCTGAAATATCACCCAGATTAGGCTGTGAACACTATCTTTTATGGCCGATTGTTTAACAAAGACAAAAATAAAAATATATGTTTTTCTAGGGACATCAAAGTAATACAAATCCTGACTGGATTAAGGGTTAAGGGTTAAGGCAATTATTTGAGTGCCAGGTGAGGAAAAATCAGCCTTTAATCAATACAGTGACTGACAATATTAAAAGAGCCTGCAGCTGAAGAATAGCCGTCAATACAGTAGGGTAGCACTCCCTCCCATCTCTCAAGACCCATTCTCCTTGGGTGATCCTCTGAGGCACAGCCCTGCAGACAATACTAGGCATGAAGAAGACAGGACATGGGAAGAGACGGGTGGATCTGCATTTCAAATTTACACAGCCTTATTATTCAATAATTTATTTGAGCGTTTGTAAGGAATTCATTTTCGGCAGGATGTTCAATTAGGGAATGGTGAGACATACACACACACCTGTCCTGGACACACGAGGAAACCGAATGATATCGAGACTGATTCCATGAATGATGCCACTATAGTCCTATTTTTCATTTGATAGTCTTAGGATAATGTATTTCATTTGGTCACAAAGTGATAGAGATGAGGCCTCTCTGGTCTGAGAAATAGCTTGCTATTGAGTAAAATAGAAAAGGTGAGAATCTCAATCCATTTGGCATTTTAGAAGTACTGCTTATATGATACTGCTGCATTAGACTCTGAACATGACTTTGGTCCAGATGTCATCTAGATTAAATGACTGGTGCTATTGGGACAACAGAATGCCTTCAGGATTCATGTTGACATTCAAACCAAACTTCTCAATTATGTTCAGAAAATATAAAAAAATAAAAACAATTTGGTAGAATTGTGTAATACTCTGTTAATTGATTTGTATGGTAATAGGCTTCCAGTTAATACATTAATTGATGACTTGATTAATGACCATGAAAAGTATTTAATTTATGCATCAATGTATTATTTATGTAAATGTCATCACTTCACATTACAGTTAGTCATTGTAATTACAATATTATGATACTGTAATCCACACAAAGTGCTGCTGCAATAGTAGTCCATAATCACAGTTGACTTCATTCAAGACTTAGATCTGCAAAAACATCACCTTCATTAGCACGAGTGTATATATATACAGCACTGGCACAGCAAGACAGAAAAACAAAACCCAAAGCCAACAATCTTTAAGAATTAAGACTGCCTTTCAAACAGCACATTAACATTCATTTAGATAAAGCAGTCCCTATCAAACAATACAAAGACATTCAAAAGCAGTTCATGTCACACAATAGTTAAAAAGGTAAATATCAATTAAAATGTTAACCACAAACTATCCTTTTAGAGACCCGACCGTCAAAGTGATTCAGTTCCAGCAGTGTGATGATACAAGTGCCATCAAGGGAAACGACAGATAGCTTTACATCTCAGTTTGTCTCCAAGTTCCTTCAGGCTTCATTGTTAGTATATTGCACAGTTTTAAGAGTTTGTTGTGGACTTGTTGAGTCACAGAAAGAGTGCATTACAGAAAGTGTTGAAAGACCCATTACCCTACTCATATAACTGTCCACATTTTCTCCTGCTCTGACATAGGGACTAGACCTCCTTTGGGTTACCGTAGCACAACATTGGTTATTTATCTGAATACTGTTTGCCAGAGAAGTCACATAAACATCAATGCTAAAAGGCTATCCTGTAACTATTGCATTCTACTGTATATAAGACCAGACAGGGGGAAAAAATGAAACAACGACACCATTAATAAAG
Organism: Thymallus thymallus; assembly: GCA_023634145.1. NCBI lineage: Eukaryota > Metazoa > Chordata > Actinopteri > Salmoniformes > Salmonidae > Thymallus > Thymallus thymallus. Next base: position 19,782,571 of record CM042378.1, read on the forward strand.
TATTATTTTACAATACATTATAATTCAGAATAGGCTTTACTGTGCCAATCCTTGAATTTGTACCAACTAGCAGATTTGTAATTCTTCACCACTGCAAAGAGCACAGAGACTACCTCAGAGAGAGAGAGAGAGAGAGAGAATAAAAAGCAAATAAATAAAGAGGATTCCAGTGACTTCTGAGGTCTCTCTCTCTGTGTGTGAACTCTGCGCTCGCAGCCCAAGGTGAGAGGCTGTGCGGTGTGCGGCGGAGAGCCCGGCTGCTGCACCTCGCCGGTGTTGATTACTCGGTGCCTGTTGCCATGGCTGCGGTGTCCGTAGTTCAGAGCAGGTCGGGCAGAATGAGGCCTGGCGGTTTGGGCTCCACACAGTTAATCCAGAAATTGGCACAGCTGGCGTGGTACTGGTGGCCCCCGTACAGCAGCTTGAAGTTGTCCGTCTCTGAGTTGAAAGCCTGACGGAAGGGTCAAATAAGGGCGAAACGGGGGTGATGATAATAGTTAACATATGATAATAGTTAATAAACATATGAACTTAACAGTAGCTCAGGCTTACAAATAGAAAGCAGCATTAAAGACATATCAACAGGAACTAAATAATTAATCTATGAGACTAACGCTAGAAGCAGGGATTTGTGGGTAGCTTAACCTGCATATCTCCACTGTGGCACACAAACAAGAGGTGTAAGGGCTGATATATGTTTAGCTAATGAATATGTTAATCTACAACAAGAGTTATTAAGTGAATGTATTGTCTGATCATAGATCTTTAGAACTGCTGTAGGTTTGGGTAGGGGGGAGCTATGTGGAAGGAATGTGCTAGCTGGGGGTTTTACGATAGAACTGTGTCTTGTAATATGAAGCTTGGACATCTACTGAGAAGACCACTACTTCCGTCAACTGGATTGCGTCACGAGGCTGGGACCAGCCTGCACGCCAACGATAGGCTGAGTAAGTTTAAACCACACTCAGCCTCTACTCCGACAGGTCAGCAAGGAGCGGAAACAATTCTGTCGGAGTATTTAAGGAAGAACAAAGGATAGGTGCGCTTCTCTTCTCTAGGCTATGCACTTCTCTAGGCGCTCTTCTATAGCGCTGCTCGCTGACTCTCTCTCGCGCTCTCTTGCGCTCTCTCTCTCTCTCTCTCTCTCTCTCTCTCTCTCTCTCTCTCTCTCTCTCTCTCTCTCTCTCTCTCTCTCTCTCGCTTCTCTGGCCCTGCTTGCTGTTTGCCCTGCGTGGTGTCACAGTGAGCCTGTATATACGAACTTCATATCTACCATTTAAGGGGTTGCTAGAATAAAATACATAGATGATTTAAACGGCGTAGTAATCCTTTTGTTCCAATACCAGATTTGAATTGACGCGACCGAACAGAGGTCAACGAAAACGGATCCTTTGAAAATATGACTCATGTTTGGCAAAATGCACTGTCTACTGATCAATAAGAGTGTTGCTCATTGCCTGTCCTCCTGACAGTTAGCTGAATCTATTGAGATAGCTGAACGCCACTCCCACATAACATCTTAACAGCCGCTGAGAAAATAAACTTAGTAAACAGAGAGGGGCAGAGAGCTGTTATTTGAGCTTGCATTTGGATGAGCCCAGCTGTAGCAGCAGGTTGGTGATAAGGAGGAGATGCCAATGTGTGTTTGTGCGGTTTAAGAGTTTGCCTCCCTGGTGAAATATCCGAGTTAAAGCAAGAAAGAGAAATAAGTCATGTGTGGTGAATCATATCCTCCCACAGACAGATTGCATAGTCAACAACCCAGAAACACACACACACACACACACACACACACACACACACACACACACACACCGTCTACAGTACATTTACTATGCTGTGCACACCTGTTGCCTTTCACACACAGTCAGGTTTCACAGACACAATGTATTCTCGCTCCATCCATCATCCCACTTCTTTTCTCAGACCTTTATTTAGCCCGCCTGCCAAAGCGTGGAATGTTGGAGAGAAAGAAGAGAACACAAAAGCATAACCCCTCGTCTCCTCCTCCTCCTCTCCCTCACCTCCCCAGTCCTTGCCTGCATAACCGTGATTATATGCAATTTACCCATCAAACATGATTGTGCCAACATACGTAATGTGCAGAGACATAACATAACTACAAAGTGATGGAGAGAGGATATGCTTGGGAGAGTTAGACCATTGGCTGGAGAAATTCAACTAAAATGAAAGGTCAGTATGATTAATCCTAGGTGACCTTTCTGACTGTAAGCTAAAGGTTAACGACCCTCCATTAGGAAACCAAGAGGACAGTGCTGCTCATGGTGCTACAGAGCTACAGACTAGAAACACCACCTGTTAATGCAAGGGGCATCGTGCCTAAAGGTGGAGGCTACAGTCTACTGCTGCTACATTTCAGATGAATGCATTCAGTTGTACAACTGAACAACTTTCCCTTAAGAGGTGAAAATAAGTGAAGCATACCCTTACCCTTAACCTCTTGTCATGGTCTTTAGCCAGTGCCTGTAAGTAGCACAAGAGGTGTCAGCATTTTCCTGGTTTCGTGCATTGTCCTGAGTAAGCGAACGTTGGTACACCAAAGGAACTGAAAGAGCAACCCGTCTCCAAAGCATTCCAAGAGCCCCAAAGTGAAAGAATGTAAAGTACCACCCTGCGATCATCCATCTCATTTTCCAGTAAGCATCAAACAGGGATGGGCATCATTAAAAAACGATTCCAGACTCTGCAATAGATTTGAGAGAAATACTGTGCAGTATGCAAACCCATGGAATTAGGCACCCACTGCCAAGTAAACTTATTTTAATGTTATTGGTTTATTACCAGAGAAAGTCATAACCAAATTAAACAAAAAAATCACTTCACTTTATGAATAATAATGCATCATACTGCATAAATTATTATTCTGAAAAAAATCTCACCAGTACATTTGGGAACACTTGCACTCATTAGCATTTTTCAAAATAGCAATACTTCACTAAACTCAAATTAGAGTTTATAGTTTGTTGCAGTCTTCAAGTAACAAACTATGTTTAGATCCGGATGCTATCTGTTGCTTAGCCTGATAGCAGATACACTACATGTCCAAAAGTATGTGGACACATCTCATTCCAAATTCATGGGCATTAATATGGAGTTGGTCCCCCCTTTGCTGCTATAACAGCCTAAACTCTTCTGGGAAGGCTTTACACTAGATCTTGGAACATTGTAGCTTCCATTCAGCCACAAGAGTATTAGTGACGTCAGCACTGATGTTGGGCGATTAGGCCTGGCTCACAGTCGGTGTTCCAATTCATGCCAAAGGTGTTCGATTGGGTTAAGGTCAGGGCTCTGTTTAGGCCAGTCATGTTCTTCCACACCGATCTCGACAAACCATTTCTGTATGGACCTCGCTTTGTGCATGGGGGCATTGTTATGCTGAAACAGGAAAGGGCCATCCCAAAACGGTTGCCACAAAGTTGAAAGAATCGTCTAGACTGTCATTGTATGCTGTAGCGTTAAGATTTCCCTTCACTGGAACTAAGGAGTCTAGCCTGAACCATGAAAAACAGCCCAAGAGCATTATTCCTCCTCCACCAAACTTTACAGTTGGCACTATGCATTAGGGCAGGTAGCGTACTCCTGGCATCCACCAAATCCAGATTTATCCGTCGGACTGCCAAATAGTGAAGCGTGATTCATCACTCCAGAGAACACGTTTCCACTGCGGTGAGCTTTACACTCCAGCCGATGCTTGGCATTGCGCATGGTGATCTTAGGCTTGTGTGCGGTTGCTATTTCCACTTCACAATAACAGCACATACTGTTGACCGGGGCAGCTCTGGCAGGGCAAAAATTTATTTGACAAACTGACTTGTATGAAAGGTGGCATCCTATGATGGTGCCACGTTGAAAGTCACTGAGCTCTACATTAAGGCCATTCTACTGCCAATGTTTGTCTATGGAGTTTGCATGGATGTGTGCTCGATTTTATACACCTGTCAGTAACAGGTATGACTGAAATAGCCAAAATCCCGAAATTTGAAGGGGTGTCCACATACTTTTGTATATACAGTGTATTTACAGTATGCGCTTAAGCCAACTCCCTTGTCGTTTGTTGCCATGCCATACATGTTTGACACGACATCAAACATGACAAAGGACTTAGCTAAAACCCAGACTGATCTGCTACCAGGCTACATGTTGCCGTTGCCCATCCCTGGCTCAACATATGAGGATGATTGGATGAAGAACATGGAGACAGACCACCATTGGATAAAATAAAACCCAGACCCGAGTCAGCAGTATCAAAGACCAACAACCTAGCTCCAGTCTCTCTATGGTAGCCATCATAACATTATGACAGTGATGCCATCATCACCACAAGCCTACCTCTAGTTGTAAGACAGACAGAAGCTACCTGTACTCTGAAGGACAATAGCATTATCAGCTTCTGTATTAAAACGCTTTCTGTGATTTCATTATTTTCCGAGGGGATGCTATTCTCTGTTTGGCTTTTATCCTTCTTACAAATGCTCCTCTGGACAAAAATGTAATTAAAAGTTGAGTTATTATGCTGATGTCAGGGGAATGCTAAAAAAAATTATATATATATATATATATATATATATATTTAGCCTGACTCACTCCACACGAAAGAGAGAGAGAGAGAGAGAGAGAGAGAGAGAGAGAGAGAGAGAGAGAGAGAGAGAGAGAGAGAGAGAGGAGAGAGGGAGAGAGAGAGAGAGAGAGAGAGAGAGAGAGAGAGAGAGAAAGTGCATGACAGAAAGAAGGAGACAGAGAGAGAGAAATACCCTAACCCTCAGCAGATTTCTCAGCACCTGTGCTCCCAGCTCCTGACTGGTCTGATGTGTGAGGCTATGAGCCACATCTGCAGTCTAAACTCAGTCCAGACTCCAGAGTCACATACCTCTCAGCCATCCTCCCTCTGCTTCGCCTCATCAATCTATCTGGCTAAATGATGCAGGGGAACACCGCAAGAAACAATCAAAGCAATCTTGCTCTGCAGACCGTACAGTCAAACAATATTATAAATGGTCCCCAATTTGACACCTAGTTACTCATGTGGAAAAGAATGTGTCACAATAAACCCATTTTAAGCCATAGTAGAACTCAAATGATGAGGTGAGTAGTTAGAACACCCAGATATGGATGGGTATTGCATAGACTTGTTGTTAGTAGCTGGTAAGAGGTGAAGTGAAAGGTGGCCGTCAGATGAAGGCATCAAAGTTACAAGCCTGTTATTGTCAGAGTAAAGTTGCATGCTTCACTGACCCTCCAGAAACCTTCCCACAATTCCCTCAGCCCAACCATAGGTGCCAAAAGTACAACTTCACTCCTCTCCGTCCTGTCTGTCTGTCTGTCTGTCTGTCTGTCTGTCTGTCTGTCTCTCCAACTCTCTTTTTATCTCCCTCTTTTTCTCATTATCTCCCTTCCTGAAGAGTTATCATCTTAAGTTATCATTAATCATCATCTTCTCTTATAAGACATACATTAAGATGACCTAAAATATTTTTGGAGGGGAATTTGGTGAAATAGGATTGCCTGGTCATTTCTAAACCATCTGTGCATGAACACAGTGCTGCTGCTGTCGGTGTCTCAAATGGCACTCTATTCTCTATATAGTGCACTACTTTCGACCAGGGCCCATAGGGAATAGCGTGCCATTTAGGACGCAGCCAGTGTGAAGGGAGGGAGCTGTGAGGAGAAGAGTGTACTGTCATTTTGGCACCCAGGCCCCCAGTAGGAGAGAGTGAAGTGAGATTCAGTTGACAGTTCACTGCCTCATACTCTTTTAAACAGACGTCCAATAGTTGTCTCTTCTTTGCTCTGCAAAATGTTCAAAGTCAAAAAAACAATCATTGATTTATTATATGTCAACCACTAGTTTGAAAACAACTATAAAATAAATGGCAAAATGATTCATGGTTTATTCAACAAGAGAAATGTGTTGGAATGTATTCGTAATCAAATGTTTCAACAGTTGTTGGGTCCATCTGTTGAGGGTGAGTTGGTTGGCAATCATGATTGTGTGGTGACTGAGAATTAGTGTATGCTTACAGTATATGTGTTGTGTGTGTACAAGTGTGTGTGTGTGTGTGCAGACCTTGCTACGTGAGTCCACGTTGAGCAGGCACACCCCACAGGCCAGCTCCTTGGCGTTCTTGATGCCGTGTCTCAGGATACAGGAGGAGAAGTCCAGCGAGCTCTCATCAGGCTGTACAGAGAAACACACAGCACATCATTACACACACAAGGAGAAACACACACACACACACACATTTAAAAAACTTTATTTGAATCCACAAATCAGATAACATTCAAGAAGGATTGCAGGCCTGCAATCTGGAGGCCACGTACTATAAGACTGTTTGGTGGCTTGCCCCCCGTATGGAGGTGCTGGCAGATTGGTCACCTGATCATAGGACTCCTGCTGTAGGGCACACTATGTTGCTACACCTCACACCAAGAACCATTTGCTACTTCACAAAACACTGCATGAAACATGGGATCGACGGTTCTGACATTTGCAAGGTTTTTCAGTCCCAACCAAGTTACATAAAAAAAAAAACACTTTGTATGTTTAAGCAATAATGTTCTTAGGCACAACGCAACGCATTCAGGGCTTGAACGACCTGGTTTATAATACCTGGATACATACCACTGTACACATGGATTTTGTGTTGTAGATATGTGGTAGTAGAGTAGTGGCCTGAGGGAACACACTTAGTGTGTTGTGAAATCTGTTAATGTATTGTAATCCTTTTTTAATTGTATAACGGCCTTTTCGCTGGACACCAGGAAGAGCTGCCTTGGAAGAATACTTACAGTTGAAGTCGGAAGTTTACATACACTTAGGTTGAAGTCATTAAAACTCATTTTTCAACCACTCCATAGATTTCATGTTAACAAACTATAGTTTTGGCAAGTCGGTTAGGACATTACTTTGTGCATGACACAAGTAATTCTTCCAACAATTGTTAACAGACCGATTATGTCACTTATAGTTCACTATTACACAATTCCAGTGGGTCAGAAGTTTACATACACTAAGTTGACTGTGCCTTTAAACAGCTTGGAAAATTCCAGAAAATTATGTCATGGCTTTAGAAGCTTCTGATAGGCTCAACATTTGAGTCAATTGGAGGTGTACCTGTGGATGTATTTCAAGGCCTACCTTCAAACTCAGTGCCTCTTTGCTCGACATCATGGGAAAATCAAAAGACCTCCACAAATCTGGTTCATCCTTGGGAGAAATTTCCAAACACTGAAGGTACCACGTTCATCTAAACAAACAATAGTACGCAAGTATAAACACCATGGGACCACGCAGCCGTCATACCGCTCAGGAAGTTCTGTCTCCTAAAGATGAACGTACTTTGGTGCGAAAAGTGCAAATCAATCCCAAAACAACAGCAGATGCTTGAGGAAACAGGTACAAAAGTATCTATATTCACAGTAAAACGAGTCCTATATCGACATAACCTGAAAGGCTGCTCAGCAAGGAAGAAGCCTGCTCCAAAACCGCCATTAAAAAAGCCAGACTACGGTTTGCAACTGCACATGGGGACAAAGATAGTACTTTTTGGAGAAATGTCCTCTGGTCTGATGAAACAAAAATAGAACTGTTTGGCCATAATGACCATCGTTATGTTTGGAGGAGAAAGGGGGAGGCTTACAAGCCGAAGAACACCATCCCAACCGTGAAGCACGGGGGAGGCAGCATCATGTTGTCTATCTCTAAGGAATACACATTTCTCTATTCATCCATTAACCAGCTTAATTAACTGAAGTAGAAATACGTCTTTAATCTGGGAAATGAAAGTAAATAGTATTAGTATGTCGGTAGCAGAGCTGTGTGAACAGGTGAGTGTGCCCAGACAGCTCTCCCACTGGTCTCTCTCTCTCTCCTCTGGCTCTCTCTCTCTCGTTATATGGAGGGCAGAATCAGAAAGCAGCTGCAGGTCTACGGTCTGAGATAACGTAGCATTACTACACCTCGCTCTCTACCGACCAAGATAACGAAGCATTACTACTCACTCATTCCGTCTCCCTCCCTCTCCCTCTCTGCTCCACTAATTCTCACTCTTTCTGTACCGACATTATCTCGAGTCAGGAGATGGCCGGCCTGTATTATCTGCTGGCATTTGAGAAGCAATGTTCTTCGTGAGGCTGGCTGTAAGGGATAAGGCCAGCACATCTCCTCTCTGCCTCTGTTCTCCACACATCACTACAGCCTACAACAGACTGCTCTCCCCATCCCCACAGCTACACACTAACAGACACCAACATAGGGCCTGGTTAGTACATTGTCACACAATTAAGGTTTCATTGATAATCCTACTAGGCATGAATCTTTAGCCACTCAACATTTCATCAGGAACAGTTTCTAGACAAAGCAGTTAGTGTTACAATCAAGTGTCAGTTTCTCAGGTCTGTGTGTGTAGCCTAACCCACTGCATTGGAGGAAGGGAGGTCTGTGTGTGTGTGTGTTGACTGTACTGTGTGTGTATCTTACCGCCAGGTTGGCCAGGGACATGAAGCCCATGAGGTTGTTCCACACCCGGCTGATGTCCTTCAGCAGCTGCTGCAGCTTCTCAGAACACACGGCCGTGGCCTTGATGCCCAGCTCCACACGCTTGATCACACGGTACACCTCCACCACACCTGCCACATAAACACACACACTTAGACGTTAACACACAACCTTAACACACCTGCTCCCAGTCCTCTCCCACAGCCAGCTCCAACATAAACCAAGCTTAGACAGAGCGGGATACAACAAGAACAATGAAAAACGCTTCCAGGAAAACAGCTAACATGTCTACAGTCCACTATGTTGAAACCTCCTCTGAAGCGGGATCATTAGACCAAGCTGCCAGGAGAAATACCAGGAGGAAAACAGCAGCAAACATATCAAGACTTCTTATGTAAAATAGTCCTCTGATGACGGATCAACCTAATATAATGTTGGCTGTAACACTACACTACCCTCTCTATGTATTGAAGGATTAACATGGAATGGTGATTGGAGGTTGAAGTTTAACATGGAATGATTGAAGGTTTAACATGGAATGGTGATTGGAGGTTGAAGGTTTAACATGGAATGATTGAAGGATTAACATGGAATGGTGATTGGAGGTTGAAGGTTTAACATGGAATGATTGAAGGATTAACATGGAATGGTGATTGGCGGTTGAAGATTTAACATGGAATGATTGAAGATTTGAAGGTTTAACATGGAATGATTGAAGGGTTAACATGGAATAGTGATTGGAGGTTTAACATTGAATGGTGATTGGATTGGAGGCGTAAAGGTTTAACATTGAATGATTTAAGGGTTAACACGGAATGGTGATTGGAGGTTTAAGGTTTAACATGGAATGGTGATTGAAGGTTTAACATGGAATAATTGAAGGTTTAACATGGAAAGTTGATTGGAGGTTGGTTGAACATTTTACATGGAATGATTGAAGGGTTAACATGGAATGGTTGAAGGTTTAACATGGAATGATTGAAGGTTTAACATGGAATCGTGATTTGGAGGTTGAAGGTTTAACATGGAATGATTGAAGGGTTAACATGGAATGGTGATTGGAGGTTGAAAGTTTAATATGGAATGGTGATTGAAGGTCTAATATGTAATGATTGAAGGGTTAACATGGAATGGTTGATGATTTAACATGGAATAGTGATTGGAGGTTTAACCTTTAACATGGAATGGTGATTGGAGGTTGAAGGTTTAACATGGAATGGTGATTGATAGAGTTGTTGTTCTCTGTTGAGAAGTGGAGAGCTCAAAGGTTTATAATGGTCTGTTTTTGGAAGGAGACAGTGGTGGTACAGTGTGTTCTGTTGTCAACCCCTCACAACGGCATGTGTGTCTGTGCCACTCTCACCGCTCATTAAAAATAGACACTGCTGTCTGGTCAGATACACACTCTGTGCATCCCAAATGGCACCCTATTCCCTACATAGTGCACTACCTTTAACCAGAGCCCTATGGGGACTGGTCAAAAGGAATAAGGAGCTATTTGGGACGCATCCACAGTGTGTCAGGCCGAGCGAAGATAAGCCACAACTAGGATCCACAGGCAACTCTGTAGTGCTGGATAAATCTCTCAGAGCGGATCAGGCAGAGTTTGGGTTCTAGCTGAAGACTGTTGGGCCTTGTTAAAGCTCAGGACCTCCCCGTCGGCGTGTGTGTGTGTCAGTGTTGTGTGTGTGTGTCAGTGTGTGTGTGTGTGTGTCAGTGTGTGTGTGTGTGTGTGTGTCAGTGTGTGTGTGTGTCAGTGTGTGTGTCAGTGTTGTGTCTCACCCAGTAGGTACTCCATGCCCTGAGCAGACTGGATAACCTCAGTGCAAACAGTAGAGCTGCTGATGCTGTTCAGGGTGTTGTTGGCTTTAGTGATGACCTGGGGACAGAGACAGACAGCAGAGTGGGCTAGGGTTACACACACACACACACACACACACACACACACACACACACACACACACACACTCGCGGATATAGCCCAATAGGAGAGGGGGAACAGTCCTGTACAGTATCTTACCTGTAGAGCACTCTCCAGACACCTCTGCCACTCATATCCATAGCGCTCACTCTCCTGAAACAACATGCTATAGATGTTAGAAAAGGTTCAGATATATGAGAAGACATTTACACGTTTCCATAAAGACACTTACAAAAAAACGTACAACTTATAAAGGCCAAAGCCTCTGTGGTTTGCTACTTAAATCAATGTCTACTGAATTTCTAAACACGCCACAGAGTATCTGGATAATTGGCAAGGGTAGTTAACATGTCTGGTATAGAGTGACTCTGTGTGGGTCTCACCTCCACCTCCCCAGTTAGGTCCTTGTACTTGTCTCTGATGACGGGCAGGGCAGGCTTCTTCTCACTCAGGGTGTTGGAGCGGTCTCTGAAGGGCTGCTCCGGGGCCGGGGAGGGGGGCGAGCGTCCAATCTCCTTCTCCCCCAAACTGTGGCTACGCTTGTGGGAGCCTGAGGCAAGGAGAAGAGTATAGAGTGTCTTTATACGTACATAAATAGCATATACAGTCAATGTCTGGCATACACACATACAAATGTCATTTTAATGGCCACTTATACCAACCCAGAGATGTTGGCTCATTTCAGACATGCACCTGTTTGTTTACTATGGCATAATTGGGACTTTTTACTGAGCTCATATTCTGCTGTGGCTAATTCCTTCCGGACACAGACGACAAACACTTCATTTACAACAAACGATAATTATGTACAAAACAGAGACACGGCAACCAACGCAAGTATGAATAATTTATGAGGGCTCACTCGCTCACACAGAAAAAAGTGACAGGTACACACACACACACACACACACAAACACACACAAACACGAAAACAGACATACAAGCACACGCTGAGCCCAAACTATTCCACAGGGGCTCTGTCTGTCTGTCTGTCTGTCTGTCTGTCTGTCTGTCTGTCTGTCTGTCTGTCTGTCTGTCTGTCTGTCTGTCTGTCTGTCTGTCTGTCTGTCTGTCTGTCTGTCTGTCTGTCTGTCTGTCTGTCTGTCTGTGTGTGAGAACCAGGTAATCACCCCCTGCAGAGACATCATCCTCCCTACATCATGACAGCACTAATAAATTCCCCCACTACCCCACACTGATCAGATCACCAATCAATAAGGACAGGGGAAGAACAAGTGAAAACTAATTACGTTTAACACTGGGAGAGAAATCAAATGAGCTTTTATCACTTTGGAGGTAGGAATCGCTAATAAACTATGCATGAAACATAACACCAGAAAACGGCAGTAAAAAATGAACATCCAAGGAGTGAATACAGTTAATTTCGTCTGGGCATGGATTTTCTGGGCTGTGTTGTTAATTCATCTCATCTGCCTGTGTTGTGTACCAAGGATGTATTTTACAGTCTCTGGGCTGTAGTCACAACACTGCCATCCATTGTCTGACAGTGGAACTGCACTGAGCTGGCGGAGGGGCCACAGATGCTCCAATATGAGGTGATGAAAGCCCTGCTATGTCACATCAGGGCCAGCTGATCTGATTCACACCACTACATCAGAACTAGAAGGCATGGCCTAACTGGACGCAATTTACATTTAGAAACCCCCATCTACTGTCTGAGGATCTGAAAAAGAATGTATTAGTTGACTTCCGAAAATAAATCAACAAGAGGAAAGAGTACAGGTCAGATGACTCACCTTGTACAGAGAGGTCAAAGGTGGCAAGTTCGCTCTTGATCATCTCTTCACTGGACTTGACCTTGGTCTGAGAGCTGGCCTTCAGAAAGTCTGACTTCCCAAACTTGACCTTGTCCCCCTGAAAGGCCCCGAACTCATCTGAGGCCTCGTCCAGATTCCCCCCGGAGCCCCGCTCGGCCGCGGGGGAGTCTGACTTCTCCGACACTGTGCTGGCAAAGTCCCCAAAGTCATCATCCTCATCCCCACCCAAACCTCGCGGCTCACAAGAGCCAAAGTCAGCGAAGGCCTCAAACTTGCTGTTGGTCGACACACTATCCTCTGTTGACGTGGTGGTGATCTTAGTCTGGCAGGTGTGTGTGATGGGGATGTTCTCAGTGCTGCCGAACGACGTCTTCTTCCTGTGGACTACGTCTGAGGATTGGAGAGAGGAGGAAACACCAACAACGTCTAGGCCCAGATGCTTCTTGGCCTGACCCTTAGTGGACAGGCATTCCTCTCTGTCTGACCAATCATAGCTGGCCCTGCTGCTGACTGCTGACGTTCCGAAGGGGTCAAACTTCATGTCGTCTCCTTCTGTAATGACAACACTGATATGATGATTTCTCTGGTACTGGAGGAACTAAGATGTGAGGCAGAAATACAACGCTCAATTAGAAAGTTGACACAAACATGTATTATATAGACAGATCTGGTTTCCTCCAACAAACCACCAGGTGAGTGTAGCTTGTCAGAGGAACCTAGAATGATATACTAGAATGAGCCTACATACTGAAAGACTGTTACATATAAGGTAATCCTTCATCCTGCTTCTATCAGCAGAGTACCCCAAATATACTCCATACTGCCCGGTGTCTCCAATGACACAAAATGTGTAGGAACCACCTTCGACGTAAAGGACAAACTAGAAGAGCTGTCACTCCCTAGTTACACCCTTAGCAACCACATACCACAGATAAGGCCCCCAAAATACATATACTCACATTCCATAGCTACTTCATATCCTACAGAAACACGGCATATCAAACACAAAATACACACTGGTGGCTCTACGTGGGAAAAGCACAAGGTGCTAAAATGATAGCTACTAGTCAGTCAGCCGTGATCAAGTGAAAAGGCATCTGGCGAAGCCATGATATGTTATACGAAACATACTTACTGTGGAAGCCACATTCTGTTACTGATGCTGAATGTGTGTTGACTTACAACAAGCAGCTCTCCTTTGCTCAGAGTACCACCCCATCGCCCCTGCATTGTGACAGCGAGATCATATGCACTGCATTTAATCTTGTGCTGCACTGTAGTGTGTGTAAGGGTTCACTTATTAGGATGTGATCACCAGCTTAAAGGCCGGATAAGAAGCTGAAATTGATTGTGTTCTAAAAATATACACTACCGTTCAAAAGTTTGGGGTCATTTGAAAGGAAAGCACATTTTTTGTCCATTAAAATAACATCAAATTGATCAGAAATACAGTGTAGACATTGTTAATTTTGTAAATTACTATTGTAGCTGGAAATGGCAGATTTGTTATGGAATATCTACATAGGTGTACAGAGGCCCATTATCAGCAACCATCACTCCTGTGTTCCAATGGCACGTTGTGTTAGCTAATCCAAGTTTATCATTTTAAAAGGCTAATTGATCATAAGAAAACCCTTTTGCAATTATGTTAGCACAGCTGAAAACTGTTGTGCTGATTAAAGAAGCAATAAAACTGGCCTTCTTTAGACTAGTTGAGTATCTGGAGCATCAGCATTTGTGGGTTCGATTACAGGCTCAAAATAGCCAGAAACAAATAACTTTCTTCTGAAACTTGTCAGTCTATTCTTGTTCTGAGAAATGAAGGCTATTCCATGCGAGAAATTGCCAAGAAACTGAACTCGTACAACGCTGTGTACTACTCCCTTCACAGAACAGCGCAAACTTTCTCTAACCATAATAGAAAGAGGAGTGGGAGGCCCCGGTGCACAACTGAGCAAGTACATTAGAGTGTCTAGTTTGAGAAAGACGCCTCACAAGTCCTCAATTTGCAGCTTCATGAAATAGTACCCGCAAAACACCAGTTGCAAAGAAAATATCTTCCTCTGTGCAGTGTCTGTGTTCTTTTGCCTATCTTAATATTTTATTGGTCAGTCTGAGATATGGCTTTTTCTTTGCTACTCTGCCTAGAAGGCCAGCATCTCAGAGTCGCCTCTTCACTGTTGACGTTGAGACTGGTGTTTCAACAGCCGTTTCCAGCTACAATAGTCATTTACAACATTAACAATGTCTACACTGTATTTGTGATCAATTTGATGTTATTTTAATGGACAAAAAATGTGCTTTTCTTTCAAAAACAAGGACATTTCTAAGTGACCCCAAACCTTTGAACGGTAGTGTATGTCTGGCCAGAGTTGGCTGCTGGGGCTGTGAGGTAGATTGGAGATCTGACAGTTCTGAGGCAGATAGGATAGGATAGGACATGAGGCCCTGTTGTTGAACAACTCTCTACTGTTTTCTCTATGTGTGTGACAATACTGTAGCACAAACTATTAGGAGCAGACAGTTCTGCTAACATGATGATACAAAATGGTATCCATTTCTTGACAGATTGCCATGGCAACGTCAGTAGTCGAGTGGAGCAGTTATGTCTCTGTATTGAATATCTACCCCACAAACTGTGATGTACAAGCAGAACACTGTTCAATTCATAACATATAAGGCAGGAATCGTATAATTACTGGTGACATATACAAGCACACATTCTTACACGCACTCAGAGATACACACTCCTTCCAAGATCCAGTATAACCCGCAGGCACGTGTGGATCCCAGTCAGCGTAGTCTAATGCGTGACACAACCCTTGCACACAAAAAAGCAATTTGTGAAATTGACAAGGAGCTAGTGTAGTGGTAAGCCTAATGTAGCTAGATCATAATCTGCCCTCTGAGGATAGGGAAGAGACAAAATAAGACGGTACGCATTTCAGCAATACCAATATTTATTACAACAACATGGGTAAAGAGAGAGAAAGATCACAAAATACTCTGAAAGAGGTCTATTGTTACAAGAGGTTTGCCAAACTAACACTTGTAAAAGTATATTTGAATCATTTAGAATACAAGGGCATGCAGAGTTTGAAAATAAGAGAAGAAAAACAAACAGAAAACGGTAAAAGAAAGAAAACCCCCAGAAGAATATAGATGCAGAAACCAGAATGAGAAGGCACATTCACAGACTAAAATGTGTAAATATCAGTAGAAGAAGACACACTGTAGTTGCACTAATAGGGTGGGAAGCAACAGGTTGATTGATTGAAAGATAATTGAATATAGAACACTTGAAAAGCCAAAAGGTGATTTAAAGGACAGGTTCAAGGCAGGAGAGTGATTAACCCTTTGAGGACCTGGATGCTTCTCTACTATTCTTGCCATGATAGAAACTCAAATGTCAACGGCAGACTTTTGAGATAAAATAAATAAAGGTTTTGTCATTTTTAAATCAGAACTGTTAGTGTCTTACTACAATTACATAATGTCAACATCATACAAATAGGACATATTTCTACGGTCTACTACATCCAATAAGACTCAGAGGCATTACATTGCCTTACATTCTATTGCTGAGAATTTGGAAGAGAGGTATGGATTGCCAAATTCATTGTTTAGCACATGTATGTAAACTTGTCAAGTGATCCGACTACATTTGTGTTTTCTGTATGATTCTTCGTAAAAACCATTCTGCTCAAGCTCTCAAAGGGTTAAAGAAAGCAAAGACCCTTAGAGAGGGTCTTCATCTTGTTAAAGAGACAGTATCATCTTTTTCTTGCTTCCTGTTAGTTCTAGGCTCCTGTGTACAAGCTCTTAATAGGACCCATTCAATAACTAACAGCAAGATAGCGTTTCTCAAGACAACAATCAATCTTTGATTCTGTACCAACCTAAAATATTTTCCATAACTAGCCTATCGTCATAAATACATTTAATCTTCAAAAAGTTTACACAGCACATAGTTTAAAACAATATCAGGAAGTCTATCTAGTTTGAAAATAAATACGAATTTTCCTGTAATAAAAATACACTATTAAATCTGTAAACATTTCGTATTTTTGTCTTTCTTTTAATAAAAACAACTAGTAATACTGTTATGCAGAAAAATGTCATCCTACAATATGTTCTTGTCAATTTCACAAATTCAACAGGCAGGCACACTGCAACAAAATAAGCAAGGCAAGGAAGGTACCACAAACTTCAGTGTGTTCTCAGAGAGCCTGTTCATGGACCCACATATAACAAAACATACCTGAATATCAAAGACAAATGAAAAGGCTTCCTTTTGAGCTGCTCTGACCCAAAGGAGCCCCGGTCGGGAAAAAAGAGATACTGTCTCTTTAAGGTTGGTTACATTTTATCCAGGATTGAACAAGCATGGTGAGGCTTTCACTTTCTCAATGATGAGATTTGATTGGTGCTGTCCAAGAACAACAATACTGATTGGATGAACGTGGGTCAGAATAAAAGGAGAAGCAATTAACAAGCTCTGGGGAATGTTTTCAACGCTCCACTACACTATCTTCATCATATTAACGGCAACCATTTTGCTGCAGCTCCGGCATCAGTTGCCATTGCTCATTGTCTTACTCTCTCCTTCGAGAGTAGCCTAACCACTTCAGTTCAACTGAACATGTATTTATTCTGATGTGCAATAAAACTGAAACAAAGAAATTGGCATCATTGCATTGATCATTTCCGATTTAGAATAACTCAAATAGTCAACTCCTAGATGGAATTTGTTTGAGATGCCCCTTTGCCCAAACTGCTAAAACCAATAAACTGATATGATGGCTAGTGTTGAAATATTATAGTCTATAAGGACCTCTCACTGCACACTCATGCCAATAGATAAGCACATCGTTGTTAAAAGTAGTGTGCTACTCACACACAGAGGCTGTAATGAGAGACCTTGTACTCAAAGGAGTATGAGACATGACATGGAAGATGAGATGCTTGGTAAATTAATTATGATCATGGGAGGGGAGAGGAGAGGAGAGGGTGCTGATATGGACAACGCCTGGACATTAAGGCTAATTAGATTATATGAGTGTTTCCGTTCAGAGGTTCAGGACAGGGCAGACCCTGAGAGCAGTGCCTTTGTGCCTCCACTGTCTGCTATGCTAAACCGTTGACCTCTTTGTAGTGATGTGGGGTCAAGGCCAAGAGACCACTTAGGTTTAGGGAGATGGAACAAAAGCACTATGGGAGATTGATACCAAACACTGGGAGTGCCAAGGAATACAATATGGGTACTCTCACACACAGTAGGAAAACTCACTCGTACACATACAAAACACAATCAACCAATCACACATACCAACACACAATGAGAAATCAAGACTATTTACTCAATGCAATATTATAAACTGTAGAGGTGAGGTGATTTCTGCCATTCATAAATACGTTCTGCCTTCTCATAAATACTGCCACTACCTTGCCCTGTTGGGTTAGGGTCATAAACCCACTTCCTCTCTATCAGTTTTATGACTTTACCACAATGTCATAAATTCCTGGCAGAGTCACAGTACGACAAAGGGATTCTCACGCCCAATTCTTCTAGATCCCAGAATTTGAGAATTAAACAATATTTCTCATTTAGAGAATGTCTAAACGGTCGGTAAAGAAACCAGCTACGATCCTGTCCACTCTGTGTCACTGTGGTGACCTCATAAAAGATAATACCCTAACTCTGTTTATACCGGCCCCTCAGTTACGAGGCTTTCATCTGAATGTTGTGTAAAATATTTTTCACTAAGTATGAGAATACTCTTGAAATGATAACAATGTGATTTGAGTCTTCTAAAATGAAAATTATTTGTTGTACACTAACTCATGTCCAGTCCTGTCAGTGAACAGACATTGGTTGGAAATGATGAACCACCCCCTTTCTACTCCACAATAAAAGCCCCGTAACGATCGTTAAATTAGTTCCAAGGATGTGCGGACTTGAGGCCACACGTTAAAATGGCGAATTTCATCTACAACCCTATAGTTCCAAATAACGGGAGGACTGTTGTCCCCACGTTTAAAAATGGCTAATTTAAACTATTGAGCACTCAAGAAGAAGTGATTTCTAGATTACACCCTAACAGTTTTGCAGCTGGAAAGGTGCGCGTATCTAGTAAGAACATTGACCAACGTGGACACATCTCCAGAGTGAGATGTTCCTCTCAGACCACGTGAACCTCTCACACGACGACCCGGAAGATTCTACAAATGATAGTCAAGACACGACGATACTTTCTTTTCACATAATACTTAAGTATGTCCACATTCAGGGAACATCTTTACAAATGTTCCTTGTACGACTCTTATTACCATCATGTTGGATTTGATAACTAAGCATTAAGCGTCAACATAATATAATCAATCTGAGGAAGAAATTGGCTTGCTGTGAGTAATATTAAGCCTATTGCAGCATACAGTAACTGGGCATTCTGAAAGTGCATTTAGCTATTTTAGTCACATCACTCAACACGTCAACACACACAATCATGGCTGGGGAGACAAAAGGTGCATTGAGGAGATGAGCGATGTGGGCTATGACAGCACGACAGGGAATGAAGGCCAGTGTTGGCATAGAGCAACCTGACTGACTCTCATCAACTCTATATGAATGGAGCTAAGAGGCGGAGGAGAGGCCTGAGCTTTTTGTCTGTGCTACAAATGCTGAACAAATTAGTAATAAATAATAAATTAATCAAAAAGTACCTTAATGTGTTTAATAAATAATAAATAAATATATATTAAGTGAATAAATATGCTGAAATTAATACCAGGTAATGATGAGTTTGGGAATGAATGTCTGGTGGGTGTGATGAAATGATGTGTGGTGTTTGTCTCATCATGATTTAACAGTAATCTAGTTGAGCTAGCTCACTGCTTTGCCCTCTAGTCTAACCCTTGGTTTAGTGGGCGCTAAGGGGCACTGAGGGGGGTGGAGATAGAGGCCACCGCCAGGCCTACGACTGGTTCTTTATGTGTGACTGGGCGGGGCCTCACCAGAGGAGGCGCACTAGTTCCTCACCTGCGGCGGGGGGTTGGTGGGCCGAGAGGCCCGGCAGATCCAGAGAGCTATCTGACATCACGTGCTTCAGGTCTCCGCCCATGTCCGACAGCTTCATGTCCAGCTGCACTGACAGAGCGTCCTCAGAGTCCTCCTTGCCCACGCTGCTGCCCCCAATGGACGGGAGGTCTAGGGACTTGACTGAAGCAGAGTCCTCCTTGCCTCCGTGTTTGAAAGCTGCCACCTTATCCACCAGGCTCTTCTCCGAGGCCCCCAGCGCCGTGCAGAACTTGGACGACTGGAAGTCGGCAAAGTCATCTGCTTCGCTCCTGAGGGAAGAGAACGAGCCGCCGGCGCTCTCTTTGTTGTCGTCGTACGCCAGGCCTCCCTCCTGAGACAGCTGCTTGAACACGTCGTACTTGTCAGAGCCCTGCTGGAGGCGCTGTGGAGCGGTGGTGGTCTCTCCTCTCCTCCCCTCTCCAGACCTCAACCCCTCACCCTTGGCCTCCCCCCCCGAGCTGCCAAAAGCCATGAAGTCTGCAAAGTCATCATGAGACGCTGCCACGCCCCCTCCCACAGCAGGGCCAATAGGAGCAGCCTCAGTAGTGGAAGTGGGGCCAAACAGGGCAAAGTCACCAAATTCCTCGGTCCCGCCCCCGGGGGGCTTGGCCCCACCTGGTGGGAGCACTAGGGAGGGGGGCACAGAGGGGAAGGGACTGGGCTTGCTCTCAGCAGATGTGGGGGCTGAGGGAACCATAGAGGAGAAGAGATCCAGGTCAGCCATGTTGAGAGGGTTTTTAGGATGAGAGAGAGAGACTGCTGGTTGTTGTTGTTGTTGTTGTTGTTGTTGTTGTTGTTGTTGTTGTTGTTGATGTAGCTGGTGTTGTAGTTGCGGTAGAGACTGAGAGTTAGAGAAAGCAGGAGGGTAGGCTGGCTGAAACATCTTGGCCTGGTCTGGAGGGTCTAGTGGAGAGATGCTGTCGGCGGTTTTAAAGTCTGTGAAGCCATCATCCACACTGACTGACTTAAAATCGGCAAATCCTTCCCCTGCGAAACAAACAGAACAATTGAAAGGCATTGCAAAAGCATTTAACACAACATCAGTCGTCTCAGTTCCGGATTTTTTTCTCATTTCACAATCCTACAAGAAAGATGGGGGCGGATTAGTTACGCCTCTGTCACATAGCGGAGGCTCGTGGTGAATTTCAAGCTGCGGAGTAAACAGCGCTGGGCTGCAGTCCAGAGACACACTGCTATGAGAGAACAGCTCTGGGTTGCAGTCCAGAGACACACTGCTATGAGAGAACAGCTCTGGGTTGCAGTCCAGAGACACACTGCTATGAGAGAACAGCTCTGGGTTGCAGTCCAGAGACACACTGCTATGAGAGAACAGCGCTGGGCTGCAGTCCAGAGACACACTGCTATGAGAGAACAGCGCTGGGCAGCACAAAGCAGTGCACAAAGCATGCTGGGTTGTCTACAGAGACACAACACCACCACATGCACCAAGCCGTCTGTCAGTCCCTAACTGGGACAGGACACGATTAAGCTGCAACGTCAAGAACTCCATTACAATCTACAAAGACTTCCTTCCAAGTCTCAGTAGTGCCATGATTTTAGATTTTTAGAACACACAATCATGAAAGGAGGGCTATAGAAAACCACAAAGGAAAAGTGGATTGAGAGAGCTGTGGTTGTAGGGGCTGCTACACCACTGTAATGACAGAAGCAGGACACTGTGTTCACACCACTGCTGTTGTGGGAAAGAGATAACTAATGGGCTCATTATGGAGAGTGAGCCTGGCAGGCAGCACACAGTAAAGGTCACTGCAATCAGACTCAGGTAGGACTTACTGGAGTCGTGGGAGCTGCTGTCCCCATCGGAAACTGTTCTAGTGAAACAGGGAACAGCAGGAAACAGACCTACATCAGGGATACTGTGTGAATGTACTGAGTAATCTGGAAATGTGTGCAACATAAAAGCACACAGACCACTCAGATATTATACAAACCGCATTCTTCTCAGTTACCTAGTCTCTCTCCAACCCATTCCCATTTTCACAACTAACTGGTCCAATTAAATCTAGGTAGAACACGTGGCTATTTCTGTCTACCTACAAAAACAAGTCATTCAAAGTATTTTCTCCTCCAAGGCTGCTGTGACTTTGTGTTTGAAGGTCTGTCAGTTTCTTCCTCTAGCCATCTGTTGAGTACAGGGACCATCCCAGAGGCCAGTCCCACAACGCAATCTCTGACAAAAGGCTTGGGAGATGTGGGGTTTGGCGGAGGGACTGACTGACTGAGTGAGTTTTTGTGTTTGTGTGTGTGTGTGTGTGCGTGCGAGGGAGAAGGCAGAGCTTCACTTACCTACTGGTTTCCTGTCACCTGGCGGCTCTAGCTGTCGGAACACACTGTATTTGTCTCCGCCAAAATCTGGGTCAAACGAGATAAACGAAACAGGTAAGCATTCAACTGAATGATAAATGACAGCATATTTGGCAGGCAGTCAAGCAGGCAAACACACTGTACCACAATACCACACAAATACTATTAGGTCAGTATTTTTAGTGTGTATTCTAGAGTTATTGTAATTTTTGTGTAACTGGAGTTATTTATTACTCATGGACAGCACTTTGGTCCATTTTAATGGTTTTGAAAGTGCTTTATAAATAAAGTTGACTTGACTTGACTTGATTCTACGAGAAACAACATCAGAAATGTCTTCCATTTTCTACACATCTGTTAGTTGTGGTGGAGGATAAGTGTATCAGCAGTGATTAGATGTTGACGTGTGTTTGTTGTATGTGTGTGCGTGTGCGTGTGTTGTAGGGCCAGGTGAGTGTGTACCTGAGGCAGGCTGAGTGGGCTCTGGGGGCTGTTCCACAGAGAGCTGCTTGAAGACAGCATACTTATCAGAGGATGACGAGGAGGAGCCAGAGACTGGAGTCAGAATGGCAGGAGCACTGCAAATAGACAATACACCATGCTCAGTCCACAGGGGAGTCTGGGGCTTTGTCCCAAATGGCACCCTATTACCTATATAGTGCAAAAGTAGTCCTGGTCAAAAGTAGTGCAGTATGTAGGGAATAGGGTGCCATTTTGGATGCACTCTTGGGATCAATGCTGCGCCCATCTCCTCTACCTTAATCCCTTAAAGCTGCCTAAGCTGATTGGACACTTACAATGGTGAAATTCCACTGCAATTGTACACCATACTGGACCGCAGATAAGACACAGGAATCAAAAGCCTGGAGGGAATGAGGGATCTCTCCTGACGCCTTCCACTGAACATCATCTTGTTAAGAGCCACAGTACTGCTGCTGTCAGAGTACACCTGTCTATCCTGACTGGCTGATGATTCAGCATGGGGCTTCCTTTTAATTAGAAAGCGATCGGAGACCGGGGGGGTGGGGGTTGGAGATACGCAGAAGGAAACAATGAAGCTTTTGAGGAGAGAGGAAGGGGATTGTAAGGGACTATGCCACTCAGACGTGATACCCTTTATTTCCACATTCTCTTTGTCTTAGGGCCGAGAAGATAACTGGCTTAGAGACAGACTCCCCAAGCAGGGTTTGAAAAGTAAGCAACTCTACTGTCCATTGAAATGGATTCATTAAGAGATGGTGAGGTGCAATTGTTATGCTGGAGAGACTATTACAAGCAACTAAGAGACCATGTACTTGTTAGCCACAATACATGTGTAAAATATTGTATCCAGCCACTGATACAAGTCAGTCAGTCTGCACTGTACCTGTTCTGGTGTAGAGAGGGTGTGGTGGTGGGGAAGGTTCCCCCTGACTCTCCCTGAAACTCAGTGAAGGAATGGTCCCCTCCTCCTGCCCTGGGGGCCTCCTGGAAGTCCTGGAAGTCATCATCATCTGCTTTCCCCTAAACACACCACCAAAACAACGGACACGAGTGACCAACGAAAACAACACAAAATAAAAGCGTCTACTAAATGGCATAAATTATACATTATTATTATTATTATTTGTATTATTATTATACATTATGTGAAATAAAACCGCATGCATCTGTATATACTATGGAGAGGCTTGGTTGGTCCATTGGCTGGATGTGTTACCTGCACATGTGGGAAGTTGGTGATGAAGTTGGAGGGTGGTTGGGCGGAGGGTAGAGGAGCAGCAGGAGGCGGCCTGCCCATGACTGCTGGTGCTGGGGTGGGCATGGCCATGGACACAGGGACGGGGGCCTGAGTCATCATGGGCTGCTGGTGCTGGTGGGGCATGACAGGGGCCATAGCCATGGCCAGGGCAGGCAGGTTGGGCACCGGGGGAGAGGGGAACTGGCTCAGGATCTCCACATTCATGGCTGGGAGACCACTCTGCAGGAGAGGGCGGAACAGGGATCAGCGGTCAGATTCAGATTCTCCTGAATGATGCTGTTAGCGTGACATCACTGAAAGTCCCAGTTGCTTAATGTGTTAATGTCTATTTTCAAATGTTAGACATTTCGAAAGTTACACAGACGTCATCCTATACTGTAAGTGTGAGTGCATCGTAATTATAAAGCAGTGATGTGAAAACCCAATCATCTATCAAAATTCTATTCCATCCAGCAGGAGCCAGACTGAAATAAATAATTAATTAAAGTCAAGTTCCATCACTGGCAGCAGCTTCCAAAACTTTTTTTAGCACTCTACAAATGGATGCAGCCCATGGCGGCGCTCCCTCAAGACTCTTACATTTACATAACTAAATAAGTGTTATTATTCTCGCTGTGGCAGGTGGCGGTGGCGTGCAGAGTGAGTTGTCAGTTTCCCCAGGGGTGTCGGTGAGCGTCAGGGCCGGGCCAGGCCGGGGGAGATAAGAAGTCTGCTGTCAAACTGGGCTGAGCGGAGACTCAGTCACTTTCACCTGACTGCCTGAGCTCAGTCAAACCAACACCCCACCTTCCCAGGGGCCCAGAGCTGAGATTCAGCACAGTCACTCACTATCAGTCTCCCTTTCACTGTCTGGGGTGACTGATTGTAAGACCGTTCTTGGAAGATCAAGGTGCTATGAAACATACTATTGCGGACTGTCCTTTACTCCACATGAAGACAAGATCACATTGAAGGATTGTCTTATGTCCCCACTGACAGAAAACATCATCAAATCTTTGTTGTTCAGACTCTTAAAAAAAAAAAAAGTAAGGCAAATGCCTACCTGTGCCACACCAATCAGAGCCAGGACTGTGTAGAGCTCCTCCTTTGTCAGCATGCCAGGCGTGGTGCGATTGGCTGAGGCCCAAATCTGTCCCAGTGCTTCCCTGGGCAGGCCTGATGACATCAGGATGGGGTAAAGCTTGGCTGTGTCGATGCCCCCCGGAGTCATGGTGAACTGCAGGACCTTTTTGAACATCTCTGGAGGGGAGAAAGAGAAGGCATAGCAACAGGTCAAACATATTATAGAAAGACTGGGTAGAACTAGGACCTTTTCTCTATTGACTCATTGGCGAAGGCGTTACACAGGATCTGAGTAGACACCCTAGACATAATACATCATTGGTAGAAACCTGTTCCAAAACGTAGGTGTTTACCTGGGATGAGGCTGTCGTTGTAGAGCCAGCCTGGTACCATGGGCTGGATGTGCTCTTGTTCAGGGTACCCACCAACACCTGCTGTCAGCAATACAGGGACAGTTAGGTTAGGAGTTGAAGCAGTCAGTACTACCTGCTCTGCTCAACATCTCACCAGATCAGAGCCTGCCTGCCTGCATAGTATAGTATAGTATTCTCCACCTTCTGTCTGGAGATCTGAGTGGAAATGTAATGCTGCTCTGCACTGATTCACTACGGATGCATCCCAAATGGCAGCCTAGTGCACTACCGTTGACCAGGGCCCATATGGATCTGGTCAAAAGTAGTGCACTATAACAGGAATAGGGTGCCATTTGGGACGCCACATCCTAAGCTTCCTGCTGCTTCATACAACTATTCATCTGTCCTTGGACCAGAACCAACTACTCCGACAGCTCCTGAGGGGGAAGAGAGGGATTGGATTTGGGTTGTCAAACAAATAAATGAGCCTCTCTCTTTAATTCATACTGACATTGATAGAAGTCTTCTGTGCAACCGTGAGGTAATTATTTCATTAGTGTACTAGGGTGGAGTTACTGATTCAGCAAGTGTAAAAGCAGCTCCTAAAACACACTTAACAAGGCACATTTGAAGAGGAAGATGCCTCAACGGATGCCTCAGACTAGTACGTTGAAATGACAAATGTTGACTCAAGCAGCTAATCCCCTCATCAGACCAGCTAAATGACGCTATTACAATTCACCTAGTCGCTATTATGAGGAACCTCCACATTTCCCTGGGACAGACAGCGAGCGACTGAGGAGAAAGACAAACAAACAAGAGCAAATAGATAGTAGCAGAGTAGCAGAGTAACAGAGTAGCAGAGTAGCAGAGTAACAGAGTAGCAGAGTAACAGAGTAACAGAGTGGCAGTAGCAGAGTAGCAGAGTAACAGAGTGGCAGTAACAGAGTAGCAGAGTAACAGAGTAGCAGAGAAACAGAGTAGCAGAGTAACAGAGTGGCAGTAACAGAGTAGCAGAGTAGCAGAGTAACAGAGTAACAGAGTAACAGAGTGGCAGTAACAGAGTAGCAGAGTAACAGAGTGGCAGTAACAGAGTAGCAGAGTAACAGAGTAGCAGAGTAACAGAGTAGCAGAGTAGCAGAGTAGCAGAGTAGCAGAGTAGCAGAATAGCAGAATAGCAGAGTGGCAGAGTGGCAGAATAGAAGAATAGCAAAGTAACAGAGTAGCAAAGTAACAGAGTAGCAGAGTAAAAGAGTAGCAGAGTAACAGAGTAGCAGAGTAACAGAATAGCAGAGTAGCAGAGTAGCAGAATAGCAGAGTAGCAGAGTAGCAGAGCGGTAGAATAGAAGAATAGCAGAGTGGCAGAATAGCAGAGTGGCAGAATAGCAGAGTGGCAGAATAGCAGAATAGCAGAGTGGCAGAATAGCAGAGTGGCAGAGTAGCAGAATAGCAGAGTGGCAGAATAGCAGAGTGGCAGAATAGCAGAGTAACAGAGTGGCATGCAGAATCAGAATGAGGCCCCAGCTCTAGACCCACGGGACACCAGTAGGTACAGGTCAATCCAAGCGTAGCATCTCATCCGATTTAAACCCAAGCAGTCAGCAAGCATGCGCCAGTCTCTCTGACGGCGTCAAATGGCATCTATTCTCTACAGAGCTCTATGGGCCTTGGTCAAAAGTAGTCCACTATTTTGGGAATAAGGTGTTCCCATAGACAGAGACTTATTAAGTCAGCAGCCAGGTATTCCTCCAGGGGAATTCCAGAGATAAAGAGCATTTCCACATTGTGTTGGCTAGCGAGGGCCCAACACGAGACAGGCCTAATGAGATCTGGATGGAGAAGAGACCCAGCAGAAAGATTCCTCAGCTATATAGGAGAGTCCCGAAGCAGTTACCCAAGGAGGCAGAGATGGGACACTCTAGTCCCTATGAGTGACTCG
>CM042378.1:19814282-19891782 GCA_023634145.1 Thymallus thymallus
AAAAAAAGGGTTCGATCCATTTAAAAGTTCAGAGTACCAGAAAGCCAGTAATGGAAACCAGAGTAACATTCACTCTAGAGTAGGGGTGTCAAACTCATTCCACGGAGGGCTGAATGTGTGCAGGTTTTTGGTTTTTCATTTAAATTAAGACCTAGACAACCAGGTGAGGGGAGTTCCTTACTAATTAGTGAACTTAATCAATCAAGTCCAAGAGAGGAGTGAAAACCTGCAGACACTCGGCCCTCCGTGGAATGAGTTTGACACACATGCTCTAGAGTAATATGTTGTGGCCACACACACACACACACACACACACACACACACACACACACACACACACCTGCATAGGCATGGCACCAGGAGGCATCTGGCCTCCGAAGTTCATTCCCATCATCCCTTGCATGTTGGGCTGCATTTGGACTTGGACCATACCAGGGAAGCCCTGCTGTTGTTGCTGCTGCTGTTGTTGTTGTTGCATGGGCATCATGCCTGGACAAAAACACACGACACAGTCAATCACAAGCTCTGCAAATGGCTATACTGACAAAGGTTGGTTGCAAACCGTAAAAAGATAACATGTAGTCACTAAAGCGTGAATTTTTGTTTTACTTTTATTTAACTAGGCAAGTCACATCATTGTGAGTTATTGTTTAGGCCTACTTACTGAATCCAAAAACCTCTCAAGAAACCAAGGCACATAGAAGAGTGAAGTGCCCGGGGAGATTTGGAAAAGTACAATATAAGTAGAGTTAGCCCAATTGGACTGGAGTGTTATTGGAACTCCCCCAGACATAGGTTAGATGTGCATTGTGCAGTGAATTGTTATTGCAAACACATTTCCTGGACAGCTCAGCCTCAGCAACAACCCAATCTGTTTTGCCTGTGTGAGTGGAATTCTGTAACAGCTATGAGCAAAACAGAGGACTACTAGAGGATAGAACTAGAGAGAGTGCGTTTGTTTGCCCAGATGCTCTGGCTGACAGTCCTCCTGGAGCCTCCACATGATTTACCATATAACGCCCCAACCAGGCTGAATAATGGGTTATGGCTCATCCAAACAAAGTTCGGCATGCATTGTGATGCGTACTTGCTGAAACATCTAACGGCCGCCAACACAGCCACAAGGGTGTGTGTTTGTTTATGAAGAGTGTCAAGGTAAACTCAACAAACACCCTATACATACAACAGCTACAACATAAGCTACATGGTACCCGAAAGTTGGCATGGGTAATGACGTAAGCTTAGTATTGCCATCCGGTAAATTCCACAGCTTACTATCACACTGCCAATGTGAGATGATCAAACACTCCCATGACTTAATAAACTATTAGGAACAGATTGGACCTAGCCTAGGCCCTATGTATTGTTTTTTAACGGATGTTGTTGTTGATAGGGCACACTGCACATCTGAACTGACTTTACTCTGAACTCATAGACAAACATCATTATGAGTTATTGGCTAGGGCTATTTACTGAATCGAAAAACTTCTCAAGAAACCAAGGCACATAGAAGAGTGAGGTGCCCGGGGAGATTTGGAAAAGTAGCACTGACTGACAGGACGTGTCACAAATGGCACCCTATTACCTATATAGTGCGCTACTGGTCAAAAGTACTGCACTAAATAGGGAATAGGGTGCCATTTGGGATGTAGACTGTAGAATGACTCACCTTGTCCAACAGGATAAATAAAACTGCAGGAGAGAAGGAAAAACACAGGTCAATAACACAGCTAGAGACAAGCCTGGAGGGAAAACTAACAGAGAACATCTAGGCTGAAATCATTCAACTGTCGCTCATAATAGGCTATCGCATAAAAGTAGGAAAGATTGGGCTATTCATTCAGTAAATGGATAATTATCAGTTCACACTACAATAATTTGTCAGACTTTAGGCAATGTGACACAAAGGCTATCATTTTAACAAGAGAGTCATCATTCAAATCGCAAAGCATTACCAAAACTGGACATTGGATATGATTTCCTTACAATGGCATGGAGGCTAAGTAAAATCATAAATGTGGCAGTAGCTGCCTCTCTCTTTCTGTTCCGTCTTTTTATTTTGGGACTTTTCTGTTAGGCTAGGCAGCCGCGACTTGAATTCAGTGTGGCCCTTATTGTTCTAGCTCACTGAATAAATACTGCATTGCACTGACAGGCAGGAAGAAAAATGTATCTAATAACACTTTGCAGTTGCTCAGATCAGGGAATGAGCTCTTCTGACGACAGCCATTCCGGAATGCTTCTCCTAGCGTATCTGTGCTCTAAGTTGCCATAGCGGTTAAGTAATAACAGCCAGAGTGCACGTCAGTGGTTGTTTCATGTGCTATAATTGATGGAGAATCTTAAAAAAAAAAAAATGGTATCCACTTGCTAGTTACAGTCTTCTCTCATCGCTGCAACTCCCGTACGGACTCGGGAGAGGTGAAGGTCGAGAGCCGTGCGTCCTCCGAAACACGACCCAGCCGAGCCGCACTGCTTCTTGACACAACGCCCGCTTAGTCCATCCTACAGAGCAGTACACTTCACAACTGCCATTTCAGGCAAATCCATGAATCCATCCAAATGGAAGTTTTTCTCCATCTTGTCAAAATAATCCTTTTCCAATGGTACCAACATAATACGTTGTTTTTCTCTTTTAGAATCCAAGAATCATAAAATGATCACTTGGGGAAAAAAGTAGTATTCCTTTGTTAACAAATTGAATAATACAATGCAATAACAATACCAGGATGCTTTCCCTTGACCTGGGCTTGATGTGGAGTGAGAGATTCTGGCACACATCTGTTCTCCCTCAGATTTAGCCTGTAGCTTTACAGAGCTTTCATAGCAGCGCTATTCTACGCAACCACAGCTAATTAAACTCCCTGGAATAACAGTGCAGATTAACCCAGAGTGAGATCAGCAGTGCCAGTGATACGAGTTGTGGGCTCTGTATAGGCCATTGCACTGTACAAGGCCTGTGTTCATTGATACAACCAACATCGTAGGGCTAATTTAATGGCTTGAGCCATGCCACCTGCATACAGGTGCTTCTACCACAGTAACTAGCGTACCAGATCCGTGTGTATGATTAGGTCTAATGTGCCTAATCCTTTTCACTCTGGTAACAAATTTCAACAAAAGCACTGATCATTCAACATTAATGAACTCCTCATACGAGCGTTAAATTATGTAGTGCATCCATCTATGGCAATGTGCACTCACTGCACAGCAACCTAATGTAAACCATACTTCTGGAAGTCTTTCATACTGTGAATTCCCTTGGCATTCTGGACACAATTAATGAATAATGTGCATACTGAAAGTTCTGGAAGCACCAGTTGGCCTATTAGCTAGGCTTGTCGTCGTACATCTTAGTCATGTATAGGGTTGCACATTTTGGGGAATATTCAGAAGTGGAAACTTTCCGTGGGAATTAACGGATATATTTACCATATCATATGGAGAGAGAAACATTAACTTTTTAACTTATAAGTAAACATAATTGCAAATGTTTAAATCCTTCCAAAAAAAACTATTTAATTACGAATTGAACTTTAATTAAATGAGTTTACTCTTCACATGGGATGGTTTCACTTAACAACAAAAGGGAATATTGAATGATCCCCAATGATCCATTGCATCTCCCCAAAAACATTTTTCTAAATAATTTACATCTGTAAAATGTTAGTATAGAAACTAAAGCTTTGGTTGTCTTCCTCTCAGGCTTCCATGTCTTCTCCCTGGACTTCCTCAATGTCCACCTCATGAACATCAGACTCTGAGGCGTCATCTTCACTGTCATTTTCCAACCTTGTTGAGGATGGCTCGTTGTCAGGTTCAAAAAGCCTCAAATTTGCCCAGCCTGTTGCGTGCTTTGGTGTGTGTGTTCCCAAACCAGGACCAGTTGCACTCTGAGGCGGCTGATGTTGGTGGGATTTGGAGGATGATGGAGGCAACAGGGGAAAGAGCCTCAGATCCACAAAGTCCCTTCCACCAGGTGGCTGATGAGATATGTTGGCACAACTGCCATATTGCATCTCCATCCCAAAGCCCTTGCTTGGAGGTCTACTTCGCCAGACTGCCAAGAACCTTGCCCTCATCCAGGCCAAGGTGGTGAGACACGGTAGTGATAACAACATAGGCCTTGTTGATCTCTGCACCAGACAGGATGCTCTTGTCCAACATGTACGCTGTGGCGTGTATTGGCTTCAGGCAGAAGCCTTCATGCTTTTTGATGCATTTCAGAACTGCAGTTTCCTCTGTTTGTGGGCAGGGCAGCACAGATTTCTTCTCTTACATCTGTAAGCAGAGTCTGAAATCAGACAGGATGGCATTGTCTCCCTCAATCTGTGCAATGGCTACTGCTATAGGTTTCAGGAGTTTCAGGCTGCCAACCACTCTCTCCCAAAATACATCACCCAGGAGGATCCTCTTGAAGGGGCTGTCCATATCGGCAGACTGTGATATGGCCATTTCTTGGAGAGACTCCTTCCCCTCCAGGAGACTGTCAAACATGATGACAACACCACCCCAACAGGTTTTGCTGGGCAGCTTCAATGAGGTCCTCTTATTCTTCTCACTTTGCTAGTTGAAGTTGATTGCTGCTATAACCTAACCATTTCCTTGGCTCTCTTGTAGTGTATCCATTGTTTTCAGTGCCATGATGGAGGAGCAGATTCAATGCATTAGCAGCACAGCCAATGGGTGTGATGTGAGGGTAGGACTCCTCCACTTTAGACCAAGCAGCCTTAATGTTCGCAGCATTGTCTGTCACCAGTGCAAATACCTTCTGTGGTCCAAGTTCATTGATGACTGACTTCAGCTCATCTACAATGTAGAGACTGTTGTGTCTGTTGTTCCTTGTGTCTGTGCTCTTGTAGAATACTTTTTGAGGGGTGAAGATGATGTAGTTAATTATTCCTTGCCCATTAACATTTGACCACCCATTCGACCACCCATCAGAGATGATTGCAATACAGTCTGCTTTCACTATGATTTGCTTGACCTTCACTTGAACTCTGCATCCAGCAAATGAGTAGATAAAGCATGTGTGGTTGGAGGGGCGTATGCTGGGCGAAGAACATTCAGAAATCTCTTCCAATACACATTGCCTGTGAGCATCAGAGGTGAACCAGTTGCATACACATCTCGAGCAAGACATTCATCAGCATTTCTCTGACTACATTCCTCCATTGAGTCAAAAAAACGTCTGATTCCAGGAGGACCATGAGCTGTTGCTATCGATAAGGTGTTTGATACATAATTTTCACCTTGAATAGAAGTAGAGGGACTTTTGTCAGAGGTTGCTTGTTGTGTGCGTTGAGGGAACTTTATGCACTTGGCCAGATGGTTCTGCATCTTTGTTGCATTTGATTTGGCACAGTATTTGCAAATGTACACAGCTTTTCCTTCTACATTAGCTGCAGTGAAATGTCTCCACACATCAGTGTGGCATTTTCCTGTAAAGATTAGAAAGAAATGAGTAAAGAAAACCCAAATACAATTCCATATACAGATAAATAGTTAAGCAGCTAGATTAAACAACTCCTTTGTAAGTTAAATGTGTTTAAATGAAACATGTATGGAAACAGGTGAATTAACACTCAGTTAGCAGGCTCAAACAAGCTAAAACCCACATGATAGCAAAAACTAACTAGCAGAAATGTTTAACAAGTTTGAAATGATTTAAACACACTTTGCTGTAGGCTACTATTTACTAGTTAAAAAAAAAATCATATATGTCATAAAATATATTCACCCCACTCAGTATTGTAATCAAAACTTACCAGAAAGCATGTAGTCCTTGGTTCAGACAGTGTAGTAGTGTGGGCTCAACTGCATCTCATTAGTGTGCAAGATCTTGAGAATCAACTGTACATGTGATGGAATAGTGCACTGTGCATGCAGAGGGTTGCAATTCCATTTAATTGGGGATAGTTTAAGCAAAATATGCCACAAGACTTAGATTTGCCTTATGTGTATCCCACAAAAAAGGTTCACTGTTATAAGCTAACTTTTTTGATGAATAAGAAAAAGTCCAGAAATTTACCGGAATGTTTCCGACCCTTTGCAACTCTAGTCATGTACCCTCCCAAAATCGGATTAAACATCTTGGCTTTAAAACATTAATACGATATTTAACTATGAACCTACTAAATAACAATTTCCCCTGTCTTGAGAAAATTATCCAAGAACAATTTCTCAGTCTCACCCATCCAAGCACTTTGAATTAAGATTAATGCTACCTATAGCTGAGGTTCTCCCACAAGCTCAATTGAACTCCAAAAGTTAGCTAGTACCGGTTGCTACAGTACAGCTCTCCTATTGCAACTCCCTATAGGCCTAGTGGTGTGCTAGTACCATGATATGTGACACTTTCTGGTCAAAAGTAGTGCACTACATAGATAATAGGGTGCCATTTGGGACATAACCTCAGTGCTATGCCAGGCAGCAGGGCCAGTGAAGAGTAGACTCCTCTGGCACCGTTTGACAGCCTGGTATCAGGATGGGTTTCATTATTTCCAGGCTAGCCTGCCAGCACAGCGCCTGCCTGCTCCTCTTCCCTGGCTCAGTGTTCCACATTCTGTCATCAAGTAGTACGCCCACCACACCACACAGCCTTCACCATTCACCACACACTGTCACAGTGACACACACACACACACACACACACACACACACACAGCAGAGCTATGTACAGCTAGCCCCGGTCACGTTTGCTGATCTGAGACCACAAGCCAGCCCTTCGGGTACAGACGCCTCACTAATAGGGAAGGGAGAGAGGCCTGAATAATACCAATAGAACCAGAATGAGTTCAGTTGCTCAGCACTCTAAATGAGCACTTTGCCTATATCTGACCCCCACCAATGGTCTTAAAGTACACCAAGAAATGTCTCCAGAACGAGACAAAACATCACCTATAATTTTCTATGAGACCATATGTGAGATACTACTCTGGCCAGCCTAATCTGTGAACCTAATCTAAAGCTATTTGGTTTCTTCAGCAGCAGTATCTGTATCAACTGGATGGTCAGGTTCAGAGGCATGTAGCAGCAGACATTCATTATTCACACTGCTCAGCTCTGGCCAAAGCTGCTGATGAAGGAGTCATGAGGCTAGCCTTTTCACCTCCACTGTAGGACTAGCTGCTGCTTCACCAATATCAACAGGCTCACGCAGGAGTCAGCAGGACTCAAGATTTTACTATTATAATTTCTCATAGACCTCTACACCAATCACTAATAACTGAGAGAAGATTTAAAAGCATGTCTTTATTTCACTACAACAGCTCAGGTTTAACACTAGAACCGCCTGGCATTTTCAGCATATACAGCGGGTGAAATAAGTATTGAACACGTCACCATTTTTCTCAGTAAATATATTTCCAAAGGTGCTATTGACATGAAATCTTCACCAGATGTTGGTAACAACCCAAGTAATCCATACATACAAAGAAACCAACACAAATAAGTTCAGAAATTAAGTTAATAATAATAATGTGAAATGACACAGGGAAAAAGTATTGAACACATGAAGGGAGATGCAAAAAGGCATGGAAACCCAAGACAACAGCTGAAAACTATCAGTAAATAAAAAGCAATCCAGCCCCCTGTCAGTGCAAATTAATATCAGCTGGTTCAGTCCCAACTGATGGCCTACAAAAAGGTCTCATTGCCAAGGTGTCACACAAGACACATCTCATGATGGGTAAAAGCAAAGAGCTGTCTCAAGACCTCCGCAACCTAATTGTTGCAAAACATAATGATGGCATTGGTTATAGGCGCATTTCTAAGCTTCTGAATGTTCCAGTGAGCACTGTTGGGGCCATAATACGGAAGTGGAAAGACAATCATTTCACCATAAATTTGCCTCGACCAGGTGCTCCTCGCAAGATTTCTGACAGAGGAGTGAAAAGAATAATCAGAAGAGTTGCCCAAGAGCCAAGGACCACTTGTGGAGAGCTTTCGAAAAGACCTGTAATTAGCAGGTACTGTTGTCTCAAAGAAAACAGTAAGTAATGCACTCCACCGCCATGGCCTGTATGCACGCTCACCACGCAAGACTCCATTGCTGAAAAAAAGCATGTTGAAGCTCGTTTAAAGTTTACTGCACAACATTTGGAAAAGCCAGTGAAATACTGGGAGAATATAGTGTGGTCAGATGAGAGCAAAATTGAACTGTTTGGATGTCATAATACACACCATGTTTGGAGGAGGTGGGAACATCATGGTGTGGGGCTGCTTTTCAGCAAATGGTACTGGCAAACTTCACATAATTGAAGGAAGGATGAATGGGCAAATTTACCGAGACATTCTTGACAAAAATCTGCTGCCATCTACCAGGATGATGAAGATGAGACGAGGGTGGACATTTCAGCAAGACAATGATCCCAAACACACAGCCAAGGAAACTCTCAATTGGTTTCAAAGAAAGAAAATAAAGCTGCTAGAATGGCCCAGCCAATCACCTGACTTAGATCCCATTGAAAATCTATGGAAAGAACTGAAGATCAAGATTCATAGAAGAGGCCCACAGAACCTTCAAGATTTGAAGACTGTTTGTGTGGAAGAATGGGCCAAAATCACACCAGAGCAATGCATGCGACTAGTTTCTCCATACAGGAGGCGTCTTGAAGCTGTCATTACCAACAAAGGCTTTTGTACAAAGTATTAAATAAATATCAGTAAGTGTGTTCAATACTTTTTCCCTGTGTCATTTCACATTATTACACATAACTTAATTTCTGAACTTATTTGTTTTGGTTTCTTTGTATGTATGGATTACTTGGGTTGTTACCAACATCTGGTGAAAATGTCATGTCAATAGCACCTTTGGAAATATATTTACTGAGAAAAATGGTGACGTGTTCAATACTTATTTCACCCGCTGTAAGTACCCGCTAGAGAACGTTGCGGGCATCCCTTTAGCATACTCATCAGATTCATGTCAACCCGCAAGGTGCGCAAACATAAGCACCTAGACTTGATAAATAGTGCATAAACAATTGTAAAGCATGAATTGCATGAAGAGATATTGGTGAAAATAGAAGTAAAAACATAACATTAAAAAAAAAAGGAGGCCTAAAGTAAATTTTCGGCACTTCCTGCCAATGACACATTAACATTCTAATAAATACATTTCATATATACTATCGGAAGAATAATAATTTGGTTGTGTTTATTTAAAAGAAAACAGAATAGCATATATTTATATGTATTATGTTACTAGTCGTTGCTTTAGTAGCCAGAGCAATGTTGCCACGCGAGCGGTCACGTGCTTGGACAGCGCAAATATTCTTGAAAAACGTGACATTTGGATATAGAGCTGCACCTCTTGATTTGAGAGTTATTTGACAAAGGTAAGTGTCATAGTAACTGCAGAATACGCTCTTTCTGATACTCTATAGAAATCAAAACGGTTTACCTGCATGTGACTCTGTAGGAGGATTTGAGAAAGTGATCCTCATTCTCTTCATGTAGAATTTGACGACTGATAATATTGTCACTCATCAGACTATTGTCAAACTCTTATTATGTGTGAAATTAGTTTTGGTATAGTTTAGGTGTAGTTTTGATGGGCCGGCTACACAGGCTGACTGGCATTGTTTGTTTCCTATTGCTCAACAATAGTCAAAGATAGGTTTTGCATTATTCTAAAGGCCTACTGCGACACGTAGAATGTATTCGTTTCCCTTACAATAAAGGTGATTAATAATAGAGTTATAGTAAATAAAACAGTCCTGCAACAGCTTCTTTTTACAAAGTAAAACATCAAAGAAAATTATATCAACACGCAAAGTACACGGTCAAATGATTTGCTATAAACATGAGTGTCAACGCTGATAAATAGGCATAATCATCACCCTCCTTACCATTCAGTTAGGCCTAATTTGAATTCAATAATGAAGTAACGTGTACAAGTATCGGCCATTCATCCATTTGTCATTCATTCAGTGAGGAGAGACTCATTAGCGCCTGGCTGGGTACCAATATCCTTCTGCGCATTGTCTCGGCGGGTTAAGTTGGGTGTGAGGAAAAACAGTCAAAAAGCCTTTACATACTTTTCTATTAGTGATTTTAAAATGATGACATATGAGCTATGTAAAATACAAACATTCTGGAAAAGTTAGGGCTCAGGACCTTGCTATTTTGGGAGGGCATTAATTTTGTATTTATTTACTAAATCAAACGTCAGTGGTCGTTAGCCTATGGTGGTTCTAGTGTTAAGACATGACTGACAGATCTGACTGACTGAACTACAATAGTTGTATTATAATGACATCAGACCAGAAGCAAAGATCAGAAAAGCAACGTTTTTAGTCTGAGCATAAACGATTGATCTTTCATGGGCGGGGGAAAGAGATCTAGGCTATAAGCAGGTGTGAGGAGATCATGATCAAATCTAGATTTGTCCACTGAAAGAATGAGGGCATGGCAGCTTGCATGTCATGACGTCATCCCACATCTGATCAGACATCAGCTTTGTCCAGGAAGATTAGCTGCTTTCGTGCTTGAACGTTTAGGGGATAACATCTTACGGGATTTTAGCATGATTGGACCTCGGTTTTTTACGAGTTCCCAGTTGTCTTGAAAGCACCATCACCATTGAAGGAGGTTGGAGAGAATGTGTGGGTGCTCTGACGTAACGTTAGTTGCCACCTTAATAGCTCAGGCTATATGTTAGCTCGCTAGCTAGTCAGCTCAATCCAACAATCTGAAAATGTGTTTATGTATCGAATCCTCTGGATTGGATTGGCAGGCTGTTTGCACAAGATAATTAGCGTTACAGTAGCTACCAGACAACATCTGACAACTCACTCAGCTGACCTAGCTACTAGTTAACGTTAGCTGGATGGCTAGTTAGCTAACTACATTACCGTGCTGCAAATACACTTTATATCAACTATAACACATTAGTATTGGCTATTATTCGACAGTCAGCAAAAATGTGGCACAACATAGTCAACCGTTAGCACTTCACCAAAGCTGCATTTCTTTGACAGCTAGCAAATTTAGGTAAGGTAGCATTATTAGCTGTCTGGCTAGCCTGCCTCGCCTAACAGAAACGCTCATTCTTCACTAGCTATTCCGTGTGTATCTACTAACAATTTAAACCGCAGAAGACCGTAAGACAAATAATTTACTCGTTTCTTATATATTTTACACACAGACAATAAGTACCTGCCACCTCCCCCAGATCCTGGCCGTAACGCCATCTTGATAAAAGTGGTCCGTGACAAACAAATGTCGTCGGCAGTGACGATGTGTGACGGATCTTCTGGGTCACTGTTTTTTCTTCTCCACAAGATGTCGCTGATGTGCTTCTGTCAAACTCAATAAAATGTTTGGCCTTGCATCCATGGAACATGTATGGAAATTGTGCACCTGTCTTGATAATATGGAGAAGATGCTTTTCATATCATGAAGGGTCTAGTAGAAATAATTCAAATCACAAGACAAACCTTTTCAAATAGTCCCACATTTCTCAGTTATTTTAGATTTGAGATAAAGACAAAGAAAACCAGTCACTTAGTAACTGTTGATGATTAATTGTCCTGGGTATTTCCCATATCACTGACATTATAACCTTCTCCTGGGCTGGATTGGATTAAACCTGCCTCTGCAAGGTTTGCAATATGTGTGTTTTACATAAATACTGTCATTTCAACACGTTCATCAATCATGGTGTTTTTTTCAGTCCCTCAAACACTCAGATTTTATTTGATTACATGGGAAAAGTTATCTTCATGTGTAGGCCTACTGCAACATGGGTTAAATTGACTTGACTCCTCACTCATTCCTAATTGATAAGATTAGATTTCCCTAATACAGATATTATAATTTGATCACCCTGTTGCAGGATAACTTTCCAGCAATGCAGGACATTTAAAACTTGTGTATCTGAGGTTTAAAAAGGCTTCTGAAGTTTGTAATTTCTACTTTGACAATTCTGACTTTTTTTCACCTTGGGAAATGTTTCATCAACCTCTACAAAAATGTCCATTAAATATAATCCACATAATAATTAACATTTCCTGTTGCTGCATGATTATTTTTCTGATGCAGCAAATTGGCTCAAATTAAGATCCTACATCTGTATAACCATTATCAGCTTATCAAATAAACTGATATTTTTACAGCTTGTTGTATTTCATGGCACCAGCATTTGTCCCATGAAGGATTTGTCCAACATTTATACAGGGCTGAATGAGGTATTGAGGCTATTGTGTGGCCCCTCACATAAACGTTTTCAGCAAGCATCTTCATTGTTGCACCAGTGACGAGGTGGCGTTACAAGGATGAGCCTTTCTCCCATTGTTCTGTGGGTATTGTGAAAGATTTACAACTTAATGAGGGTAGGGTGAGGCATAGGATGACAGGCCCCTCTGCTATCCATCACCCGGTCTGCCCCACACCCAGACTCTGCCAGGGATCTATTCAATAGACACGTTCACAGTTCATATCCACAACAGAGAGAGCAAAGCCACCAGCTAGGATTTACTGCATTTATATCATTTTTACTCTGAATGCATCTGAGGCTTTCAGTAGTTCACAGACAGGATAGATCCTGATTGTGTAGAATAATACCCAAATATGTAAAGGAGGATATTGCATATTTATACTTTTTTTTTTTCTTTTTTTTTTTACCTTTATTTTACTAGGCAAGTCAGTTAAGAACAAATTCTTATGTGTATACCAGTGTGCATGCAGATTGGTATATTGTATTTTCTTACAGAAACTACCATTCCCAGGATACAAATTGCTACAAGTAAATTACTGCACTACAAATATAAACAAATGACTTGACCACTCCGTGCACATTGAATCCATATTGGTACACTGACACATGGCTACAGACACACATTTAACTGATACTTGGTGCAATGCATTCTTTGAAAGAAGCTACTCATTACTAAACTCTCATTACAGATACACAGTTGTCCTATCCTGTGATTTGTTTTAGTGCTGATTCATACAATATATTTTGAAGGAATTTAACTTTGTTTGATACTTTTTGCTACTGGTGAATCTCCTCAGCAGCCCCTCATCAGTCTACTTAGACCCTCCTACACAGCTCTTTGAATCCATTCACAGGCCTTGAAGAGTGCATGGGTCTCCTACCCTGCTGGGAGCCCAGAGTTTAGCTGGAGGCCAGCAGAGTCAGGCAGGTCCCTCTATGGTGGAGCTGCCTGGGTAGGCTGTGGGCAGGCAGACCCCAGAGGTGGCCCTGTGAGAGAGGTGGACATTAACCCAGGCCCACTCTGGGCATCCCACCATTCTCCATAAATCATTAACCTCATCAGCACCAGGCCAGTGACAGCATCAGCATGACAACTGCAATCTGTCAGGATCCTTCTGTACTGTATATGATCAGTCTCTGACGCGAGAAGACAAGAAGAGACACATCTAATTTACTATCCATTTAGGAACAATGGGCCAAAAAGAGCTCTCATTCTCATTCTGCCTTATTCCTCTGATGGCCTGCTAGTAAGATGGATTCCCTCAGGCTGTGAAAGGACTCCTCATTTGACTCATTTATCCATGAACAATGTAATGTTTCCCATCTGAGGGTTTATGGCCTACTGGATAAAGCTCATTTGTTGATATTTGTAGTGCAGTAATTTGCTTGTAGCAATTATTATTGTAGCAATAATTGAGCCCTTTGTGTTGACCTGGACAACTACTTTTTCATTCAGTATGGCGTAAGGGTTTATATACTTGCACGCTGAAGACAATAAAGTCATCCCACAACAATGACTGAGCAGGTTTTATCCACTTACAGTACTGGACATTTTTACTTGACATTGCAATTTCTGTCAGTTTAATTGTTAAGATAAATTACTGCAGATTAATTATATGCGGAGGAAAAAAAAACGCAAAAGAGTTTTAAAATGTAATCTGAACCTATATCAACAAAGAATTGCATTGAAATGCATCAGTAAGAAAGAACCAAAGGCCGCCTATACTGTCTATACTTGTCAAACTACATCACTGTAGGTGGTAGTGAGGGCGATGTACGGTGAAGGGATGTGATTGTTCTAACTCAGGCTTGTTTGAGAACAGAAACACAACAAAGGAGCTCTCTCTCAGTCAGATCAAGGGCTTTGATGGAAGATGCCTCTATCAAAGCTGCTGTATACATGTGTATGTATTTCTCCATGGAGGGCCGGCCGGTGGGCCTGAACTCTGTTGGCTGTGGCCAATTAGCCCTGGTGGAGCGTGGCCTCCTGACCCCTGACCCCTGCTGGGCAGTCTTATCCATGAGCCCCTTGGGCCCCAGCTGGAGTTGATGTAGTACCCATTATTTTGGGACTGCTAAACACACGGCTACATTTACCCTGCCGCTTCCACTTTCCGTCCCTTTGTCCAATCCCTCTGTTCCCCCACTTGTCCATCTCGCTCCTTGCGTTGACCTCTGGGTCCCCAGTGTAACTGAAGATTCACTACTCTCTCTTGGCAATACACCAGTGAACAAATGTAAAACTCTCCCGGTCATTGAAACCTATCCTTACATGTTCTACTCTCTTATTGCAATTATTTTGAAAGAATGTAACTTTGTTTGATCATTTAGCCATGGTGTAATTGGTATCTGCATGGCTTTTCTCTTTCCGGCTTGACTTTCTCCTCTACCTCCTTTTAATCACCAACTTCTTCCTTCTTTTTCCCATTGTGGTCGATGACATGAATGATGACAATACCATGTCGGTCATTAACCTGAGGTCTCTGGCTAGAGATTCCATAACAGAGACAGACTGGATGACAAATGGGGACAGAAGTCGGGGCTGAGACTGTAGGTTCATTTGTTTAACAATGGTTGATGGATCAACCTCAAACCAAATACTATTGAATCAAAAACAATGACGTAAGGCTAAAATAAACGCACAAATAGAACCACTAGGTTCTAAGTTCCGATGTGTAGATATTAGAAGCTGCCTAGCAGTTAGATTTCCCACCAATTTTAGTTAGACTATAATATTTAAAGATAGACAGTAAAATATTTCCTCTCACAGTCAAAATGCAAACGTAGCCAAAATGATGCAATAAAACACACAATGATAATGTATAATATTACATATTCAGTCCAATAATATAGTCAATATGTGCTCACATGAGCAAACATAACCTGTGAGTTCAATTGTAAAAGTTATAACACACACAAAAATCAGATGAGCCCCAGAATTGTTTTGACCATTTATTAAATTATAATTTAATTGAAATAATTGTGTTTAGTTTACGCACAGCAATTTTGATTGAGATAATGTAGGCTATTGGGTGACTTTAGTGCTGTATAGTATAGCATTGGAAACTGCCTTTTCCAAAAGGATGCAAATTAGTATAGTGCTCTTTCTTCTATAACCTGTGTTTCTTTCAGTGAAATGTAGTAAAAGAGCAGTAGTCAGATCTTTAGTGGCTCCCTGGGCCTAAAATCAAAGGGCTCATTGATAACCAAACAGAGCAACATCATTGGATTACAAGGGTTCCCCCCAGCATGACTCCTCCTCTTAGAACTATGGAGGACAGTTTCTTTCAGGGTCTTTCAGTTCTCTTTAAACTCAGGGTAGAATAGCTCAGCCAGAGTATTACTAGAGTAATTTGCCGTCACATTACATGAACTCTTACAAGAAATATCCATTCACCCTCCTGTATATTGCAGTCCCTCATCGTGTATTCAGGTTTCCTTGGACAGCACACAATAAAGTGCTTTGTAACACTTCATGAGATAACACGCTCACTGACTCACAGACGAACTTATCAAAGTTGTACCCTTCAAGAGAACAAATCTGCACTGCACCTATGAAAGTTTTGGAAATGAGGCCCCCTGGAATGTCAGGATGTTACAGTATGTGCAAGTCAAACATTTACACATTCAAACACACACATAGAGAAATTGCTCAACAGCAGTCAGCTCCTCAGTAAGTCACACATCATGAGACAGCTGAACTCTCACCTGGAGACCTGAAGGCAAGAAAATATTTATAAATATTCATACTTTTTCTTCAAAATATCCACATGCATACCCACCACCACTCCACTGTCCTCTTCTATAGACAGCATAGGTCATGGATTGATATGGACTAAATGTATACTTATGACGTAGCAGCAGAGGAAGGTCAGAGGCAGAGCCATAGAGATATACTGTATAGTTCTGGACAGAGACACCCAAGAGGACCCCGGGCAGCCTCTCACATAGCCTCCCACATAGCCTGTCACATAGCCTGTCACATGGAGCCACCTTTTGCAGCAGTTACAGCTGCAAGTCTCTTGGGGTATGTCTCTATAAGCTTGGCACATCTAGCCACTGGGATTTTTGCCCATTCTTCAAAGCAAAACTGCTCCAGCTCCTTCAAGTTGGATTGGTTCCGCTGGTGTACAGTAATCTTTATGTCATACCACAGATTCTCAATTAGATTGATGTCTGGGCTTTGACTAGACCATTCCAAGACATGAAATGTTTACCCTTAAACCACTCGAGTGCTGCTTTAACAGTATGCTTAGGGTCATTGTCCTGCTGGAAGGTGAACCTCTGTCCCAGTCTCAAATCTCTGGAAGACTGAAACAGGTTTCCCTCAAGAATGTCCCTGTATTTAGCGCCATCCATCATTCCTTCAATTCTGACCAGTTTCCCAGTCCCTGCCGATGAAAAACTTCCCCACAGCAATTTTAGTCTCATCTGACTAGAGTACCTTTTTCCATATGTTTGGGGAGTCTCCCACATGCCTTTGGGCGAACACCAAACGTGTTTGCTTATTTTTTTCTTTAAGCAATGGCTTTTTTTTGGCCACTCTTGGCAGGTTTGTTGTGGTGCCGTATTCTTTCCATTTCTTAATAATGGATTTAACGGTGCTCCGTGGGATGTTCAAAGTTTCGGATCGTTTTTTTATAACCCAACCCTGATCTGTACTTCTCCACAACTTTGTCCCTGACCTGTTTGGAGAGCTCCTTGGTCTTCATGGTGCCGCTTGCTTGGTGGTGCCCCTTGCTTAGTGGTGTTGCAGACTCTGGGCCCTTTCAGAACAGGGCTGCGGTCCAAACACTTAAAAGACACACCCTCACCCAAATTAAGTGGACACTTCTGATGACGTATCATGACGTCTGACGAGTGTACACTTGCTGGGCAAGGGGCGAGGGAGGAAGGAATGATTTTTAAATGGACCACCCTTGCCCGGAAATACGTCACTCGTTCCCGCGATGATTGTTTTCAGCCAACGGTAGCTTGTGTGTGTTTTATATGCGCTAGGGTCAATTATGATTGCATATGTATTTACATTAACTATAGAATTATTAATATACGCCTACTGTATGATAGCTAGCAAATGAATTACCTAACTGACGTTAGCCTGCATAGCTGGAACTTATTATATTTTTTATATATTGTTTGTGCCGCCATGTGAATTAGTAGCACAATTTCTAATTTATTTGCATTCGGTTGTACTTACACTTGTATGTTGACTTCTCCATTGATGTTGTTTTAAATTTTTTGCGGACTTTTCTTAGCGCATATACTATCGTCGCAAATTGAATTATGGTGAACATAGTTGTACACTCGCAAACTCGACTAAAAACGAGGGCTGAGGGACTTACTTTGCAAACTTCCCTTGCTTGGCTAATCATTTTGACCACCCTCCAAGATGGCGACAGGGATTCCCCCAAGGGCATAAAGCGAGGGTAAGTGGACGAGGGTGTGTCTTTTAAGTGTTTGGACTGCAGCCCAGGTGTATATATACTGAG
Source organism: Thymallus thymallus (assembly GCA_023634145.1). Lineage (NCBI taxonomy): Eukaryota > Metazoa > Chordata > Actinopteri > Salmoniformes > Salmonidae > Thymallus > Thymallus thymallus. The sequence goes on from CM042378.1 coordinate 19,831,995, forward strand.
ATCATGTGACAGATCATGTGATTGCACACAGGTGGACATTATTTAACTAATTATGTGACTTCTGAAGGTAATTGGTTGCACCAGATCTTATTTAGGGGCTTCATAGCAAAGGGGGTGAATACATACTAATTATGCACTCACTTTTCCGTTTGTAATTTTTAAAATGTTTTGAAACAAGTTAATTTTTCATTTCACTTCACCAAGGGGGATGAATACTTTTGCAAGGCACTGTAGCCTCCCACATAGCCTCCCACATAGCATCTCACATAGCATCTCACATAGCCTCCCACATAGCCTCCCACATAGCATCTCACATAGCCTTTCACATAGCCTCCCACATAGTCTCCCACATAGCCTCTCACATAGCCTCCCACATAGCCTCTCACATAGCCTCTCACATCGCTTCTCACATAGAAACACAATCATGCTTAACCTTAGCTGAGAGATGTGAGTGACAGTGGCCAGGGTCCATGTATGAATTACACGTCATACATGTTGTTAGCAGTGGCCTCCCACCTGTGTGCCCTCTAAAGACCAAGCCCACCCATAATAACAATGCGAGACTCCCAATACTGTGGCTTAAAGAGACAACACCAGACTGGCCCTTTCAAGTTGTTATTTCTGAGGGATATTTCAGTTGTTGTTCCAGACAAGTAGGAGAGGTCTTCCACTGACTCCCTGTACTGTTGTTCTGTCTGTCGCACAGGGAAGGAATGAAAATAGTCCTCTGCAGTGACAATGTTATGATTTTATATGGGGAGGTTTTCATGGGTTTGCTCAGATCATAAGAAATGTACTGATGATGCTTACACACACTATGGTTTAGAACACACTATGGTAGGTGCAATGCACTTGATAGATTGCTTGGTGTAGGTGCCTTTCCTGTTGGAAATTGAACATGCACTTTAGATCCACAAACTTCAAAGGCGCTGTCGTCTTATCACATAGAAAAACAACATATCGTTGTAGAGGGCCATAAACACAGAAATTGACCAACAGGGCTCACTGTTTCAAGGGTTATGTGCATTGTGTTACACATTGGTCGTACTGGCAAGGAACACACACACAGAGAGACAATGTGACAATGTGTACTCCTGAGAATTCGGTGTGTCAATCAGATAGCTTGAATAAACATGATTTGCAAAGGCATGAGAGGTGTGGGGTCATCTGGTCGATGGGAATACATTCCTTTCACACTTCTCATAAGGAAACAGTCAGGTGAAAAGGTAACACTAGGGACATTAATGTTGTAAAATGCCAGGAAAGTTTTGGCTTAGGTTAGGGTGATAACCATTTCCCTCAAGGTCCCTCATGAGTCATGACTAAGTATACATTTTGCAAGGGAAGAAAAATCAATGTATTGCAAAATCTGTCACCCACTCTTCCCACTGGGCAAAAACTGGTTGAATCAACGTTGTTTCCACATCATTTGAACAAAAAAATTCAATTCGATGACATTGAATCATTGTGGGAAACTGATTAGATTAGAAGAAAGTCATCAACTTAAGGGAATTTAGTATTTTTTTCACACACATTTTTACCTAAATCCAATGGCATCCGTGAAATTGTTTGTTGATTTCACGTTGAATTCAGGTTAGTTGACAATTTAACCAAATGTAAATCAAAACTAGACGTTGAACTGACTGTGCCCAGTGGGTTATTATGCCATCAAAAAATATAACCACTGACCAACACTGATTCATTCATTTTGAAAAAAAGCTTTACTTGAATATCAACATTTTCTCAGAAAGTATAAATAATGATTTTAAAAGATTGATTTCCATTTTATACAAAAATAATACATCAAAGAGAAAATCACTTGTCTTCGTCTGTCATCTACAGTTGAAAGTGGTCCTGCATGCCCTCTGGTTAGATGACAGTGGGTATGTTTAGAACAGTTTGAAACAAGGTAGTACTTAATAATAAGAAGGTAGTGACCTATTGAAAGGGAGTCTGTATGTGCCTAAAGCAAAATATGGAGGAGAGGGTATGACTTCAAGCTAGAAAATATTAAGTCAAAATAATTATTCAGAAAATATACAGACAGGCAAATGCAGGCTACACAAATATTGTTTTTTTATCCTGTGGTTGTTTTTCTGGACCCCCCTGGTGGATTGGGATTGCAAAAGTAACTAATATTGTTTGTGTGGCTGGGTGTCCAACTCTCCATAACATTTCTGTGGAATCCAGCCTGATTACAATGGCTGCTATCACAACAAGAAATGCTTTCATCTTCCACCCCTTCACAAATTACAAGACTCATATCACTGTTTTGCTTGCAAATACTTGTATATGTTGTCATTAGCACAGGAGGGAGTCCCTGTTATGATGGAGAATCTAAAAAAAGGCGCGTCTTTAAATGAAGAAACGTTGGGGATGAGGAAGTGGGAGAAGAGGGGATGGAGCCTGGTAAGCCTAAAGTCCCATTCCTGAAGTTCACCTGAACCTTATGAGCAAACATCAGTCAGGGAGAGGTCTCCCAGGCTAGCAGGTAGAAGTAGTGGATTATATAGGGAATAGGGTGCCATTTGGGACAGAGCTATAACTGGGTTTGAAGGCATACAGTGAATGTTTGAGTCAACACTCCCACAAGGCAGACTTTGTTTATGATGTCATGGCATGCCGACTCTCTCTTCAGAAGGAAACATGGGAAATGGCTGAAAGAAAAACACCCAAAGTGTCCAACTAGATTTCTGGCTACTGTACATACAGTATCTACTGTACATGTATATAAAAACAAAATACAACTTTGGTGTAAGGTTTTGTGTCGTGTTGCTCTGACAACAGAAACAACCTGAGGGTCACTAAATTCATAGAGTAAGGGTGCGTCTCATAAATTTCTCTGTCTAAGTGTGGAGTACTGTACACGTTTCAGTCTTCTGAGGCTTCATATGCACTTCTATGCACATTACATAGTCCTTCAAAGTTCTAAAGATTGTCATATCTTTGAATCACAATTTACAAATGGAACCAAATAAAAAATACTATTATATTTCCCCTGTGTAGGGGAATAACAAATGTTGAAATCCTTTAGACACATAAACAAAGTTATAATTATCTGCACTATTGACTGTTCAGTACAGAAAATCACATTATGAAAAACCAACATGGAAGACTCCTTCAAAAAGAAACAGGTATGTACGTATATGAAATATCTATTTACAAAAACCTATACAGTTGCTCAGGACAAGGTTAATATGATTGTCATCCAGTAGTTCTGATAGTTGTGCATGGCCGTTAATAATATACAGCGTAGTGGGGATCAGATTATTCAGATCTGCCCATCATGAATCCAGGCACTGGGCCAGAGGGAATCATCCAGTCCCCCATACAGTCCTTCCCCACCACAGCCCAACGTAGCTGGGCCGGCTGAGGCAGATTGTGTCCTCTCACCTCAGCCTCCATATGCTTTCATGTTCCCACATCAGATCACAGTTTCATGTTAGTTCTTCATGGACATCCACTCCTATTCTTACATAACCACAGCATGTCAGGCGATAAAAGTGAAGATCCATTTGTTTTGCTTCTTGATAATGTGACAAATGATTGACTTGTCATTTGCACACATTTTCAATAACAAGATGGAGAAATGAATACTGTTTTCACAAGATTGTTTGTAGTGAAAAATCATACATCCTTGTTGATCATCTGTATGTCAGGGGGAAATCCAGTTTCTCCCTCCCTTCATTTAGGTGTCTATTATTGCAAACCTGCAGTGTTCGTTTCTCTCCCCGTCTCTCACTTCTACTCTCCTCCAGCCCTCCGCCACCGCCACTCTGGATTTATTGACTGACTCATTGTCCAGTGCGCTGTTGCCAGTTATTAGGAGTTGTCACGGTTACCACAGTGAGAGGGTGGAAAAATGTACTCCTGTTGCTAGGCACCAAGGAACTCAGGTGTGTACTCTCACCAGGCTTGAAGAGGACACTGCAAAAAGAGAGAGCGAGAGAGAGGGAAGAAAACGTCAGAGAAACAAATAAAGAAAACCTGTTCAATAACACCAGAACCATTTTCTGGTGAGGATCTATTTAATATGTGGTGTCATGATAATAGGTCCCATTTCTAAAGCCCCCTGGGTATCAGATTTAGATTGGATGTAAACGTCTACAGCAGATTTAGCAGGCCTGTGGCCCACACCTGACCAAATACATTCCACATTCTTCTTCCGCTTCACTCTGAACAGCCTTGTTAACATTCAAATGGCCTTTTGGAGATTGTTTGTGGATTTACTTTTTTCCTTTCTCTCAAGGGGTGGAGGCAGTTGACCCTGGTGTGACCCTCTGGCCAGCAAACAGCCCTACCTGATAAAGGTGGAGGCCAGCTGCTCAGACCACAGTCTTTAGACACTGTCCTCTAAGTGGAGGTGAGTTTAACATGAGGTGGGAAGGGAGGGGGGTCATCAGCAAACAAGAGAGTTATAAAGCCTGAGCATGTTGGTCACGTCATGAGAAGAGCCGACTGGCCTCTCTGCACCACCCAGTCTAAATAAAGGCCTGATAAGAGGAGAGGCAGCCTGGGAGAGCCTGCTAGCTTATAGCTGTCTAAACACTGCCTGGTTTAAATGCTGGTCCACCTATAAAGCTACAAGTATACCATGATACCATCAGAGTATAGATCAAAACTAGAAACTAATATGTTGAGGTTTATTTGCATTGCTATGAAAAAACATTACTGATGACCGTCTCGTTACTCAACACATTACACAGGGTCAATGTAAAGCGGTGGGTTCTACATATATATATATATCAAACCAAAAGCACCCAGTCAGTATCTAGTATCTAGTATCTAGTTAAACCGTCATTGTAAATAAGAATTTGTTCTTAACTGACTTGCCTAGTTAAATAAAGGTAAAAACAATAAAAAAAATAAATTTAAATAAATTTAAAAAACAAAGGGGATAGGTTGCTTTCAAGCCAATCGGAGCATCTGCCAGAACGTTGCCCTGAGCGAGACATCTCAGCCCATCAACCCAATGAGCAGTGTGGAGTGCCCTGTCTCAGGCAGCGTGGGAAATTGAGCATGTGAAAGCAAAGCACTGAGGAAGGCATTTCAGGCTAGAGCGATCACTGAGACCAGGGAGAAGTAGGAAAGAGGAAGAGCTGTAATTACAACAAAAAAAACACCATCAACCCCCCCCCCCCCAATAGCAGGGAAGTAATATCAGCACACAAGCCTCCTGAACTTTGATTAACAGTGGGGTTCATTTCCTGATCAGGGGACTAGGTCTTGCCAGGCCAGGGAGCGACCAGTCTTCTCTCTCCCCAATGGAGAAGAAAGCGAAAGGAGGCATCGTTAATCAAATGCCGTTCAGGGTGAGGGCACGGGTGATTGATTGGTCCAGCCTTTCAAAGGAAATAGGAATTCTGAGGAGTATCCATACACCTGACTCCTTGGTTCAATGATTGAGATTTGTGGTCCACATGTTCAGACAAAATCAGAGTGAACTGAGTACTAGGGTCAAACCCAGCATCAAAGGCAGAGCCAAGCAAAAACATTAGCTGTGAAACCGTTAAGTAAATAAATAAAAGTTGCATTCATCAAAATCTCATTGGTCCGATCTCATATTGTCATTCATTGACTTTAGATGCATAAGAAGGGTAGTGTATGTTGATTACTTGAATAAAGGTTCCTGCATCAGTCTGTAGAAACATTTATTTATACCTATCTAGTAATGGAAAGGACACACATTTACTATGCAACATATGGTATATTGCACACAAATATTCAGTTGAATGACCTTGGCTTTGGGACATTACATCCCATTGGGGTGAATTCACTGAACCAGTCCAGTTAAACTAAGTTAGCCTGGTCCCAGATCAGTTTGTGCTCTTGCCAACTCCATTGCTGTCATTTTCAAGACAGAGTTGGCATGATGGCACAAACAGACTGGCTCTCAGGCTAAAACTAAGTGACTTTATTAAGTTACTGTACTAAGAAAATAGTATTTACCCAGGAGAGACCCCCCAGTTGCACCATCTTGTTTACCGTAGAATCCTAATGTAACAGGGATTAAACAAGTCAGCACACAATCACAACTCACACGCCTAGTGTGCGTTCCAAAGGTCACCCTATTCTCTACAAAGTGCACTACTTTTGCCCAGAGCCCTATGGGTACTGGTCAAAAGTAGAGCACTAGGAAATAAGGTGCCATTTGAGACATAGCCCTACTGTATCTATCCTAGTCTATCAGCCTACTGTTAGTGAGTGCTCAGTTCGGGCTGTGAGGAAGATTTGGTGTGTTAGTAGAGAAAGAAATGGATCAATCAAATCTCTAAATCTGAGGTTTTCACACGATACAGTACAAAGCCTTGCATGCTGAGAATTCATTTTCAAGCTTTCCAAGCTTTACATTTACAACACAACTATATTTCAAAAACATTTTAGTTGAAATGCAGCTTATGACCGCAACTTATGCAAACATCTCCCAGAGAGCAGCAAAAGGGATTATCACTCACATTATACATGTACATGCTCTAATACACAGAGGTCAAATATCACAGATGTACAGACACTGAGGACAGACAGAGAGAGGAGACTGTATCGACTGAGTCAAGGCCAGGGCCAGGGGGGGAGGGGCCTGATTGTGGCCTGTGTTAGGTGAGACTGAGGCATGTTAGTGACTGACCTGTTTGCTGGATGACATGGAGCTGAGAGTACTGAGGCTGTTGGCGTCTGTCACCACCATGGCTGAGGGAAACCGTGACTGGTGGGAATACTGTGGTGGCTCCTGCTTGTGAGGGTACACTGCCATAGACAAAGACATAGAGAGAACGTCTCATTGTTAACTTTACGCCAATAGATTCACCTTTATTAATGTTAGCAGTAGGGTTAGGGTTAGGATTAGGGTTAGGATTAGGGTTAGGATCAGGATTAGGGTTAGGATTAGGATTAGGCTACATCTGTACATACTGAAATTGAGTTTTAAGCAAACTGCCTATCAGCAGTAGCCTGGATGCCAGTCTCTTGTCAACTCCTTATGGAATTGTCACACTAAACATGGCGTGTCAATGAGTGAAAAGGTGTTGGCAAGACAGCCGACAAATATCCGGGACCAGGCTATATTGTTATTATATCCCATCTATGACATGGCATTAGCAACCTTTTAGTGCTTACTAAGAGGCAGGTACTGACTGTGTGAGTGCGTCACGGTGGCCATGAAGGGCTGCTGGCTCATGTGGCTGGGGGACTGCTGCATCAGGCCATGCTGGTGGGGACTGTGGAGCTGCTGGGAGAACTGCACTGGCTGCAGCGCTGCAAGGCTCCCCGCCACGCTGTTGATCACCGGCACCGACTGCGACGTGTTCAGACCTAAAACCACATAGAACCTTCGTTTTTAGACCTAAAACCACATAGAACCTTAGTGATTTGGCTCATATCAAAAGCATGACAATAAAAGCATGACTATATTCCCTATACAGTGCATTACTTTTGACCCCTATGGGGCCTAGCCAAAAGTAATGCACCATATAGTGATTTGGGTGCAAATTGGAGCTCAACCATTGTCTACATACGAACAAACACGGAAGTAGTACGAGAATGTGTGCATAAACAGAGGAGAATAAGTGGCCAGTTATTACAGTGAGAGAGTCATTTGTGGAGACATGGGGAATACAGAGCACTGGCTGGTTGGTTGAAAGGTTGACTCACTCTGTGCGATTGTCATGACTCCAGAGAGAGGCATGATGAGGTTTTGTGTCTGCTGGTGTGTGTGGTGGGAGCTGTGGATGTTGGTCAGCGTGCTCACAGGTGGCAGGCTTCCACCTGACGCAGACATCTAAAGAGAGAAACACACAAATAATTTTTGTGTTACCATTCTGGATTGTCATGTAATGACAATATTCAAAATATAACATGCTAACTGGATGAAAGGATGGTTAAATCAGGGTATATAGGATAGCATGGCGATGTTCTCAGCAAAGCAGCTCACATAGGGATGATGTTGAGTTAGTTCTGCTGCTTTTGTCTAACACTGTGCTTTCGTAACTCTAGTCATCTACACTGAGCAAATATTGAGAAGAAAAGTCATACAAAATAATCAGATAATACAGCGTAAAAGCACAGACTGATAGTAGTAGTGTGTATGCATGTGAGTGTGTGTGTGTGTGTGTGTGTGTGTGTGTGTGTGTTCATGCATGCATGCAAGTGTTTTCATATTTCCTGCCAGCTGCTCTGAGATGAGGGGATGGTCAGACAGTGGATGCGTCTGAAATGGCACCCTCTTCCCTATATAGTGCATTTCTTTTGACTAGAGCCCAATGGGCCCTGGTTAAAAGTAGTGCACTATATAGGGAATAGGGTTTCCTTTGGAACTCAGACAGTCATCTGTACGGTACCCATAGATAACAACCTGTCTTCTCTGACCTGTTCCACACTATACTGACCTGCTCTCTCTACGAAAATCTAACTTCCTTCTGACAGGAGAGGAGGATAGATGTACTATGAATCATCAGGGATATTCTCACTAAATAAAGATTTTCAACTTTGTTGGATTTAAACAACGCAAATCTGGTTAGTGCCATAATATCGTTATTATTCTGATACTAAGAACACAATATAATTGTTTTTTGGAACCAGCGTTCAAGAGTTAGAGGTCTCTGTATGTACTGTACTGGCCAAGTTTAGCTTTCACCAATCAAATATTGGAATAGGGCAGAGGGCTGAGTTTCTCCACTCTCGCTCCCTTTTCTGAAGGTAGAAAAAAAACATTGAGCATAATCAAGCGCTGTCGTCATTTCCCTGAGAGAGCAAGCAGTGCTGAGCGCTCCACCCTCCGCTTCTCTTTAGAAGGCATTTAATCAATAAGCGCAGAATGTTTCTTTGTCAGGTTTATTGGCTCAGCTCTGGACCTGCCCGGTTCACTTTGGTGTTGAAGGCTGTACTGTATGTTAGGCCTGAGCATAGGCCTGCCGCTTGTCTCCACTTTCCACAGAGAGCAGCACAATGCTCTAACTGTTATTCCCTACAGACTGTTCCATGGAAGTCTGGCTCATGGACCTGCTTTATATGTCTATGGGTGCGTACCAAATTACACCCTATTCACTTATATAGTGCACTACTTTTGACCAGGTCCCATAGGACTCTGGTCAAAAGTAATGCAGTACATAGGGGAATAGGGTGCCATTTGGAACGTACCTCACAGCCCTGGTCCTTATCTAATCAAAGGCCAGGAGGGCCCAGGTGTGTGACTCACCATCTTGGCGTCAGGTGACAGCAGACTGTGGCTGGGGTCCAAGCCGCCTGGAGACACCTGCTGTAACACCGACTGGCTGGTCGCCATGCTGCCGTGGTGACTGATGGTCGTCGAGGAGCTGACCTCACCGGGTCCCTGTTGGCTGTACCGCACTGGTGAGAGGGAGAGAGAAAGAGAAAGAGAAAGAGAAAGAGAAAGAGAGAGAGAGAGAGAGAGAGAGAGAGAGAGAGAGAGAGAGAGAGAGAGAGAGGGAGAGGGAGAGGGAGAGGGAGAGGGAGAGAAAGAGTGATAGAAATTGAGAGATTGTTAGATTGAGAGTTTGTTTCTTGACCTAACAACATCTGTGTCACACAGGATAACAGTATATAGGGCAGAGAGATACGGTAGCAGGCCTCTCAGTATGACTAAGTGTGATGTGTCAAGGCAGGCGCTCCAAACCATCAGACTCACCTGCTCTTTGACTCAGACAGGGAGAGCAGAGCAAACAAACACACTGACCCCTCCACTGGTGCTATCAGCGCAGCTCAGCCAAGGCCATTCGGTGTTTACAATACACCGTACACCAGCCCCCCATAACCCCAGTCCTAGACTTTATGAACTCATGCACCATTTTTTTATTTAACTGTAATTTATTCAGGGGAACCCATTGAGACCAGAGTCTCATTTATAATGGTATCCGGAGGACAACAATACAACAAATAAGAAATTATCAATAAAAATTAAATATTTTAGAGAATCATCACTACAGCTTCAAACACCACACATACAATTATTTACATTAAATCCAAACAGCTGCAATTCTCATTAAATTCATTCAACATTAGAGTCCTAAACGGCCCTAGAGGCACCAGAGAGTCAAAATGTAGGGAGTTTTGTAGGCTATTCCAAAAAATGTGGGGCACTAAAACTGAAGCTAAATTCCTCTAGACCGATACGTACTAGTGGAACCTCGAAAGGTAACCATCCGTTTGAACGGGTTTGGTGTCTCATATTTGTTATTTTAACAGTGAATTTAGGTAAGACTGAAGCTTGTGTAGTAGAGCTTTGTAAACAAAAAGGGAGTAATGAACTGTAATGAGGACCAGCCAACCTTTTGATGCAGGATCCAGTAATGCGTACTAAAACTGTGACATTTGATAAAGCAAAGGGCACTATGGTAGATGACATCCAAAGGTTTAAGAGTAGTGGCTGTTGCATTGTGGTAAATGGTGTCACCATAGTCAAGAACTGGCAAGAAAGTTGACTGTACAATCTGCTTCCTGCTGTTTAGGGGAGGCATGATCTGTTTCTATAAAAGAAGCCTACTTTAAACCCCAGCTTCTTAACTAGCTCATCCATATGTTTTTTAAATGTACAATTATTGTTAATCCAAAAGGCCATATATTTATAGGCAGGAACCTGCTCGATGAAAGAACCATCCAATGAATAAATGTGTAAGCCATCTGAAGTATTTCTATGATAATATTTTTTTCAAAAGCAAAGATTTCGTTTTTCCCGCATTAAGTACCAATTTTAAATCAACAAGGGCTTTGTGCAAGGCAACTAAATCAAATTGCAGCTCCAACATAGCCTGGTCAGCCGTTGGGGCAATAACTTACATAACAGTGTCATCTGCATACAGATGAATATTCAGATAGACCAATATTATTTATATACATAGTAAAGAGGACAGGTCCCAAAATCGACCCATGACGGACACCTTTAGTAATATCGAGGTAACTTGACACCATCAGAAAGCACACATTGTGTCCTGTCTGGCAGATAGTTCCCAAACCACTTGCAAGACACCTGGTCGAGGCCCATTTCAGACAAACTTAAAATGAGTAGAGGATTGGATTGGTCTATAAATACGGCAGCACAGTAATTCCTACACAGCATGGAAAGGATCTCTCTATGCCCAGGTAAAGGTATGGAAATGAAGAAATGTGCAGTATGCCGTCAGTAGGGAACCCTTTCATGTTCTCACCTATCCTTCCACTCTCCAAACACTTAGTCACTGAATTCTGTGACATCACTAAATGAACCAACTCTTAATCCCGTGTCTAGACCCCTTGGTGTCTCTCACCTCCATTCGCCACCGGGGGCCAAAGGAACGCTTCTCTCCTCCTATCAAATGGATGTTTGCCAATCCTGGCCCCCTTTGATACCAACAGAGCAAACAGTACACAATTACAACAAAATGTCAAACACATTCTTATCCTGTAGTCTCAGTCTCACACAGAGTCTCCCTCCCCCCTGCAGAGCAGAGCACTGGGCCAGTCCCAAATGCATTAGACCAGGGCCCATAGTAGTGCACTATGTAGGGAATAGGGTGCCATTTGGGACAGAACCATTGTGACAGTGTTTACTCTCAGATCCCAGATCTTCCCTGGTCCCTCTGTCCCTGACCCACACGTCACACAGATTGCCCTGACTGCCACAGTACCAGACAGTCACCGACAGTCACAGACAGTCACAGACAGTCACCGACAGTCACAGACGGTCACAGACCGGGACTCCAAGCACCATATGTCTGCCATAAAATAATGGGAGACTGTATCTCACCCAAAATCAAGTTTATCCTTAGCAAAAACATGATCTACTGCTTTGGAAATACAACTAAATCATTTTAACCATTTTCATCTTGACTGTATTTAATCCACTAACAACTAACATGTTGTCCAGTCTGTCCAGGCAGGCCACAATAGAACCACAGACAGACCTCATGTTGTCTTGAACAACACACTAGCAACCGCACAGCACTCCACTGTGTCTTGTTAACACCGCTACAGAACAATAATGCACTCCATTGGGCCCGTGACCCCCATAGTCTCACAATGGCAGAGGACCCATAAACAGGCATTTATCTCCAAGCTGGGCAACCTGTAAAGTGTCAAGGGAGAGAGGGTGCTATTCAGGCCAACTTTGTCTCCCTGTGTCAGGCAGTAATTCTGGCTGCAGAAAACCCCAATCCCAGTCAGAAAGGCTTCCGTTGTCTAGTCTGTCTGAGGCTATTGGTCATTTGGAAGGAGGAGGAGGGCTCCATTCCTGGGACACCAGTGGCGGCCAGCAGTGTCCACATACTAATCTAAGCACCTCCTGTTTGTTATTGGGATATTATAAAGATGCTGTCAATACAGATTGGGATTAAGAAATCGTTCTTCCTCAGGATAACATTATATTACAGAAAAAAACTACCCAAAATTGAAACAACAAATGTACTTTCTGGCTGCACATCCGCTCTTATTTACATTCTAAAAAAAGGTAGCTATCTCCCCTCTATCACTCTCAAAATTCTCATCTTAAATATGGTTTGAGCTAAATCAACCACAATACCGAAGCACCCTGAGTACTGGACCAGGGGAGACGACAAGTAAACCGGGGGAGGGGGGAACCCTGTGAATGGGAGTGGTTGCGTAGGCAGCAGGGAGTTGAGGCAGGTTTAAAAGGCTTCAGTTCTCTGTATGACCCATGTAATATCAAAGCCTCTCTCCCCATCCCCAGGCACTGGTCATTGTAGCTCCAGTGCATATGAGAGACCTCCTGGGTCTCTGCAGGACGTAGCAGGCCTTTGTACCTCTCTGACCGGGCTGGGGCTCCCAGTGGACAGAGCAGGGCCATTCCTCTCTATCTCCCAGTCAGGCCAACTCCCACATAGCCTGGGGTGACACAGGGCATTGAGGCAACACAAACCCTCCTATAATATGGTATTTTACTCTCACTGTTAAATCAAATCACACTGTTTTCAGAGGATTACCAAATGAACGGAACGTGCCCATCATACCAGGTATTGAACCACACTCCTCTCACTGCAGTCTTAATCTTACAGCTAAAACCTTTCCAGTGCATCAGATTAGGTCAGAGATTCCTGAATCAGCAGGATTTTCCTTGTGAGGAGGGATTATTTATTTTTTAAACGAGATACTGTATCAGCAGGTTAACCAGGCATTCAATTTCATCTCTTAGCACATTCTGGTGAATAACACGCTACTGTTGCTGAATTATCTGGGCTGATTGGCACGTCAATGTTTCTATTTCAGATTTGATGCAGATCAACATAAAGGGAAGCCCTATTTAGAACCCTAGCCAACACTTACATTCAATATTATTGACACAGAACAACAACAAAAAACTCCTACCTCTATACTTTAATGAGAGATGTATGAAATTTGCTCCCCATGCTCAGCTTTCAGATGATTCACCCTCAATGTGGCCCGAAACGTTTGTCTTTTAACTTCAAATAAAACAATTAGTTTTTAATGGTCAGCGAGTGTTGCGCCTTTTCCTTTCAGTGATTTTCATGACATCCTTGACATCCTTTTCCCATGAAGTACGGTGAAACACACACACGTATTGGCATCTGTTTATTTTAGAACAGGGTTAAATTCCAATTGCCTGTTCTCATATTTTCTATAAAAGCACAGTTTGTATGGTTAAGTGAATGATTCAAGGGGAAACAACGGCCCTAAAACTATCATGGCCTCATTCAGCTGAAGGAACAGTTAGATTAGACCAACAGTGTGTGTGCATCACCTATTACATACAGCGGGTGAAATAAGTATTGAACACGTCACCATTCTTCTCAGTAAATATATTTCCAAAGGTGCTATTGACATGACATTTTCACCAGATGTTGGTAACAACCCAAGTAATCCATACAAACCAAAACAAATAAGTTAAAAAATGAAGTTATGTGTAATAATGTGAAATTACACAGGGAAAATGTACACACTTACTGATATTTATTTAATACTTTGTACAAAAGCCTTTGTTGGTAATGACAGCTTCAAGACGCCTCCTGTATGGAGAAACTAGTCGCATGCATTGCTCTGGTGTGATTTTGGCCCATTCTTCCACACAAACAGTCTTCAAATCTTGAAGTTCCGTGGGCCTCTTCTATGAATCTTGATCTTCAGTTCTTTCCACAGATTTTCAATGGGATTTAAGTCAGGTGATTGGCTGGGCCATTCTAGCAGCTTTATTTTCTTTCTTTGAAACTAATTGAGAGTTTCCTTGGCTGTGTGTTTGGGATCATTGTCTTGCTGAAATGTCCACCCTCATTTCATCTTCATCACCCTGGTAGATGGCAGCAGATTTTTGTCAAGAATGTCTCGGTAAATTTGCCCATTCATCCTTCCTTCAATTATGTGAAGTTTGCCCGTACCATTTGCTGAAAAGCAGCCCCACACCATGATGTTCCCACCTCCAAACTTTGTTGTTATGGTGTTTTTAGGGGTGATGTGCAGTGCCATTTCTCTTCCAAACATGGTGTGTATTATGACATCCAAACAGTTCAATTTTACTCTCATCTGACCACACTATATTCTCCCAGTATTTCACTGGCTTTTCCAAATGTTGTGCAGCAAACTTTAAACGAGCTTCAACATGCTTTTTTTTCAGCAATGGAGTCTTGCGTGGTGAGCGTGCATACAGGCCATGGCGGTGGAGTGCATTACTTACTGTTTTCTTTGAGACAACAGTACCTGCTATTTGCAGGTCTTTTTGAAGCTCTCCACAAGTGGTCCTTGGCTCTTGGACAACTCTTTTGATTATTGTTTTCACTCTCTGTCAGAAATCTTGCAAGAGGCAAATTTATGGTGAAATGATTGTCTTTCCACTTCCGTATTATGGACCCAACAGTGCTCACTGGAACATTCAGAAGCTTAGAAATGTGCTTATAACCAATGCCATCATAATGTTTTGCAACAATTAGGTTGCGAATGTCTTGAGACAGCTCTTTGCTTTTACACATCATGAGATGTGTCTTGTGTGACACCTTGGCAATGAGACCTTTTTGTAGGCCATCAGTTGGCACTGAACCAGCTGATATTAATTTGCACTGACAGGGGGCTGGATTGCTTTTTAATTACTGATAGTTTTCAGCTGTTGTCTTGGCTTTCCATGCCTTTTTGCACCTCCCTTTCTTCATGTGTTCCATCCTTTTTCCCTGTGTCATTTCACATTATTACACATAACTTAATTTCTGAACTTATTTGTTTGGATTACTTGGGTTGTTACCAACATCTGGTGAAAATGTCATGTCAATAGCACCTTTGGAAATATATTTACTGAGAAAAATGGTGACGTGTTCAATACTTATTTCACCCGCTGTATACACATTTCGACGTGACTAGTAACAGAAGATATCTATACATTTGTTTTGCTTTGGTATTTTACCAAACACTGACAGTAGAATAACCTCATCTATCCCCAAGAAATACTATTTTGACTGTTTGTCCCGTTTTGACCAATCAAGTTACCTCACCTTTGTCAACAGAAGTAAAAGAATCAATGAAAACCTCCAGGAGTAAGAGGTTTTCTTTGATGTGACCCTATAGTGACCTCCCTCACATAACTGTTGTAGTGGTTATAGCTGAAGGAGGGGTTTACCCACACACACCTCTCTATAGGTTGGAGCACAAGGGGTCATCAGTCCTGTCTGGCCAGAAAAGAGCCAATATCCCAGAGGAGAAGCTCCTGCTGCTCTGGTCTGCAGAGCACCAAGCCCCAGCCTCCCTTGGCTACTATACCAACGCCCCATAAAGGTGAGGGGGGGCTTTAAAACAGGCCCTCCCCAAGGCCCAGCAGAGATAATTGAACCTAGGTTACAGTTACTGCAGTCTTCTAATACACCACAGACAATAGGGACCCCTGCCTTGCTGGAGTATAGAGAGGAGAAGTCAGGGGAGCCCCTTATCGAAGGCCTGGGAGATGTAGTAGCCAAGGATTTGAATTTGCCATTAAGCATGCATAATACAGGCCGTGGCCTAGCAACGCGATGAGGCGGCCTGCTGAGGTGCTATTGTTAGGGCAGGGGCTGACACTGAAAAACAGCTGATGCTGTCGGCAGGACGCCGGCAGGACACCTTGTAAGCAGGCAACCGAGGGCTAGGGGGAGCAAAGTATCTTCCGCTTCTGACCCTTACCCTCTCCCTCTACAACCAGCCCCTTCTCCCTCCCCTCCACACAAGCCTACCATTGAACCTACCTCCTCACTTTGCAACCTGAGGTCAATGCTTGGTCAGGTGTGCTTGGAAAAAACACAAGCAAACAGAGCATGGGCTAATGGGTCCAGTATAACCAAAGGTAAAAGAGTAACCGAAGGCAAACGGTTTGTTTTTCTAGAGAGTTGACCTCATGTTCTAACGTGAAAGGACAACAAGGGTCTTTGATTTAGTTTCTCCAATCATTGCTTTTATGGTGGTGAGCGATGGCACTGACGATAATGCTATGCCAAGACATCAGCTTCATTTTATGTCTTATAGAGGAAGAGGTAGATGGCTAAATTGCACCGAGTGCAAACAGCATTATGGTGTCAAACAGTCAGTTCGTTGGATTTACAACTTAAGGAACTTTGTTGATTCCCCAAAAAGTCACCACCGACCGACCTTATGCTTTTAGAGTGAATGTGGAAGTAGTGGTTGTAGGTTCAGCTAGTGATGAATCCCTCGGTGACCCTGCCCTGACCCTGGCCTGTCACAGGACTGCTGCTCTTTGTGCCACTCTCCTGCTCCTGCCTGCCTGCCCGCCTGCTGACTTTGGAGAGGAGATTGCAGGTACAATGTGGATTGTTCTCAGTGTATTTTTAAAGATCAGAATAACAATTACATTTGCCCAGCTCCCTCAGCCACTCTTATTGATCACTGGCCCTCTCTCTTCTCTCTCCCTGATCTCATTAACCGTTTTTCTCTCTCTCTTTTCACTCTCGCTTGGGGATGGAAATAAAATCCTCCAAAATCTTTTGCCAACCATTGTTCTTCTAACTGTCAAAGGCATGTCCCTGATCAAGATGCCATAGTGATTAAAAGCACTCAGATCATGGCTGGCACAGGTACAGCAAGAGGAAAGCCCACATTTTAATGATTCCATTGTTGTGTAGTATTATATTACATATAATAGCAGAGTAAAGTACTGTGGTATGCATGTGGTGTAGAGACGCTACCTTGCATCTTACTAGGGGGGGATGTGCTGGTCTGGGAGATGTGCTGGTGTGGGGAGCTGTGGCTGTGAGACAGGAGAGGGTTCATGCTGTGGGTGGGTATGGGGTAGGCGTCCATCGCCAGCTTCTGACGGAAGGCCTCCTCTTTACGACGGTTGGCAAACCAGTTATAGACCCGTACCTCAGTGACCAGGTTAGAGCCCAGCCCATGAGCTTTAGATGGAGACACCCCTCTCTGGAGACACTCCGCCCTATAGGAGGAGAGATTGAAATAGTATCAACGGAATACAATAAAGGGAAAACATAATGATAGTTGGATTGGAATGATAGCTGCATTGGAATGATAGTTGGATTGGAATGATAGCTGCATTGGAATGATAGTTGCACTGGAATGATAGTTGCATTGGAATGATAGTTGGATTGGAATGATAGTTGGATTGGAATGATAGCTGCATTGGAATGATAGTTGGATTGGAATGATAGTTGCATTGGAATGATAGTTGCATTGGAATGATAGTTGTGTTGGAATGACAGTTGGATTGTGTAAACAAAGAGAGACATTAAAATCTCTCAAAATCATTCTAAGCTAGGGCCATACGCAGCAGTAATGATGGAGTTAGTATCAAATAAGATGTGCCAAACATTCAATTATTACCGTATACAGTGCACTGCTTTTGACCAGAGCCATATTGGCACCAGTGCACTAAATAGGGAATAAGGTGGCATTTGGGACGCAACCCAAAAGGTGCAACTTTCTCATTCTCCAAAGCCTCCTCCGCTCACCTGTTGCACTCCTCCACCAGCGCCTCCCGCTCCTCTTTGCTGGGGTTCTTCTGTCTTTCATAGGCCTGGTAGAGGATCTGTTGGGACGCAGGCCCCCATTTGAAACGGTTCCGTCTCATTTTCTTGCAGGAGGGTTCAGAGCCCATCTCCTCCCCTTGCTGCCCCATACCCTGACCAGGAGGGTTAAACTCAGGGAAAAAAAACAGCACCTGATCATGACTGCCTTTGTCGGTCATATTGCTGCCAGAACCTTGCACTGCCTGGTTGAATTCTGAAAAATAAGAACAAGGTACATTGATACATTGATCTCATGTCACATAAAACATTTGTATTGGGGGAAATGGAGACAAAATAAACCAATAAGACAAGAAGAAGAAGTAAGACATAATTTAATGAGGGATTATTGAACAACACCGTATGTAGCCTAGGCCCTAATGATAAATCAGAAACATTTGAGGCTTACGCTTACTGGAATATGGTTCTGGCCATATGTAGAGCCGAGATATTATATTTATTTTCATTCAAATTGTGTTGTGGATGGCCATTACAATTATGAGGCGCAGGCTAACACACCTGTGTGCCTCTAACTGTATCGAAGTCTGTGTGAGAAACTCAAATATTAACTTACGCCTGAGAACTTCCCGCTGTTTCCTGACATACCAGGTGTAGAGCGCCGCTCGCTTCTGAGTTTTCATGGGCGTGCCTTTGTTGAGGTGCTGTGAGAGGTGAGACTGATTTAACCCGGTTACGTCTACCACCTCGCGCTGTGGTATGTTGTGCTGTTGCATGTAGCCTTTGATCATGCGGGCAGCACGCCACGGGTCCTCACTGTGGTTGCATAAAACACATAAAACAATACTCACATCACCTGGCTAAACACATGTTATTCGATCTATTAGCAGCCTAATAGTGTTATGTTGGGGCGGCAGGTAGCCTAGTGGTTAGAGTGTTCGACCTGTAACTAAAAGGTTGCCAGATCGAATCCCCGAGCTGACGAGGTAAAAATCTGTCGTTCTGCCCCTGAACAAGGCAGTTAACCCACTGTTCCTAGGCCGTCATTGTAAATAAGAATTTGTTCTTAACTGACTTGCCTAGTAAAATAAAGGTTACATAAAAATGTGCATAATGGCCTATAGGTGTTGGTGCTACATTAGCACTAACTCCATATACCATAACACTAATAGCACTGCTAATCTAATGTATTATTCATCGGCCAAATAAATTCCTAACCTATCTACAGCATTTAGCTACAGCACGAGCATTTCTTTCCCTTGGATTATTCTATTCGTATTTCTCTTGGACTTCTTCACCTGATGTTATCCGTGTTTCGCAAGGCCCCAAGTTAAAATCTTTGGGGGGTTGGGACAATTGTTAAGTACCCTGATAAACGACCGTTAATCATATTCAATAGGATGTAAATACTTTCAAAGGTTACTGATTTCATTGAGCTGGTGTAAACCGACGGGGTGATTTCCAGTGGTGTATAGAACAAATACTGTAATGGGGTGGGGGGTATCTGTACTTAACTATTTATATTTTTGAGTCTTTTTCTATTATAGTACCTTTACTTTTAAGTATGAAAATTGGGTACTTTTTCCAACACTGTTGATTTCATATGTTCATAAACCTGTGTATATGAAATTTCCCCCCCGGGGGATCAATAAAGTACCTATCTATCTATCTATCTACCTAAAAATACCCAGAATCAGGCCTATTTTCAATTCAGTTTTTGGACTGTAGCTAAGAGGCAACGCTGAGAAATTAGAAAATCTAACTCCTAGACCTTGGCCTACAACTTTTCCACAGTTTTTGAAACGTCAATATTTCATAGCGGATGTGAGATATCAAGGATATAGGATACAGAAATATATTACAAATGTTACCAAATTAGGCTATCAAATAATCAAAACTCTGCAGGACTAGGGTTGGCCTAGGGCACATTGGTTTAGAAGTGCAGTATTTTATGTCAGCTGAGTCTGACGTTATAACCCACATTTTCACATTTGGACAATAGGCCTATAGGCCGATAGGCCTAATCAAATTCAGACTAAATAATCCCAGAATAGAGTATGAATCAAATACATTAAATAGGTGATATGGTAGAATAAAATTATGTTGTTTGGTTAAATATAGGAAATTGTTAATATATCGATAATAAATTGAAATAATTGATCAGTTCAAGGCTTCCATCCAAAATTGCATTTAATTATCGAAGAATAAATTTGCCCATGGGGTGAAATCATCTCAATTATTCCAACGCTTCTATTACATCGATAATAAACACAGTTGAATTGCGCCCATCGATGACAACGCAATTATGTCGATAAAAAAATATATATTTCAAACGATTTAAAAGGCCTAGCTTATTTGTACAGCGTGCTCTAAAAGATGACAGTAAAATTACACTTGGCCTATACCATCACACTCGTCTCAGATTAAGTATTGACTTCACATGGGTAATTGTTGCAAATCTACACACAACTGTTTGTTTTGGAGAATTAAGTCTGCGGGTTTCTACGTTGGTTTAGATGTTGGTTTATAACTTTCGACAATGAATAACCAGATCTCCATTCACTCTAATCATACGACACTGTGTATCTTTCAGTTGATGATTTATAGAATACAATTAATAATAACTTAACTACACGTGGGTTAGTTTTGATTTTCTGCTGGCCAGTTGATCACGTTACTAGCGTAATGAATGAACATGTATAAATGGCTTTTAGAAGATACATTAAGACAATAACAAAATATACAAGCATAAGGCCTTTATAATTCATCAAACAAAATAATATTTGCTTTAAGAAATGTTGCAATATTTCGCCAGAACATTATTATTATTATTATTATTATTATTATTATTATAACCTATATCTAGTGCAACATTGAATCCTACGTAATAAACAAATACTTTGATGTGAATTAACTTTCTCTTATTGCGTTGCCAGATATAATCTAAGTGAGAGAGAGAGTAAATTAATTAAAAATAAATTTTGTTTAGTTTATATTTTGCTACGGTAAAGACATAATAAACCGTGTGGATAATTAGTAACTAAAACGTGAAAAGTACTACTGGCGCGTTATTTTACGTTTATAAACACAAGGAACATTGAAAGCTATTGCCACTCGCTTTACTTTTAAATGAAAATACGTTTTTACACAAATGTTGTCATCATTCTAAAATACAGAAACGATGCAGATACACTTCTGAGTTTTGCTGTCATTGTTGTTCTAATTTGCCAGAAAATGTTAAATATAAACACTTTAAATGCACTGAAATGACACCTAAATCTAAAATAAGAAGGCATATGCGTAATAATAACCAGATTATTTTGGTTATGAGCCTATACCCTACACATTCATTCGGTAATAAACATTCCTAAATGTGTGAAATTAAACATTTAAAGTTATAATCACTTACGCTAATATTCGGTCAACTTCTGCCCTCTGTTCCGCTGCTTCCTCCGTGTTAAGCGACTGGAGTTCTTTCAGTATCGGTGGGGTATCAAAATCGTCCCCGTCCTCTGACCCCTCGTCTCCAGACAGTTTGCCCTTACTGTGCCCATTGGTCAACGTAAGAAATACCGGCTTCGAATCATTTCCGTTGATTTTAGAACTTGGCGGAGACATCTGTAGGTTCTCCAACTTAACTCCAAAGCCATTCGGGCTAGGGTCCATATCGTCCAACGCTTGGATCAGAACATCTTTGGTAACTCCGGAATCTAACAAGGCGCTCAAGAGCTCCTGTTGGAGAGATGTCAACTTGGACACCATTTTCGAGAACATTAAAAAAGTGATATTCTGAACTAAAATGGAAAGGAAGGTTGGAGAGAAGAAAGAACTAGAAAATACAAAAAAAGTTGGTTCTCTCTTCCTCTCCTGCTCCAGTGTTTATGTGAATTTCCTACTTCTGACACCTGCTCTGAGAAGCTGGTTCACTTCCCAGTTGAGGAGAGCGATATCATTTGCCATAATGCTTTCGGAGGGCAGGGAATATAAAACATGGTAATTAGTGGGCTGGCTGATGGGGCCTTCATGCAAATCGTCAGAAGTAGGCTGCACTGACTGACTGAAGTAGGTAGACCTGACAGTGTTTACACTGCAGAGCTGTTGCTTTTATTGGCTCTGCTTATCAGCAGCAAAACTTTCATGAACTTTGGACTGTTGTATAAAGACTGGTGAAAGAGGAGGGATGGTATACTTGTGATAATAATACTACTACTTCTACTACTAACAATAATAATAATAATACTAATAATAATGATAACAAATTGTAATTATTATAATATTTTATAGACAATATAATATATTATTAATTATAGTATTTATCGTATCAACTTTGATTCTCATTCAATTCAACAGAAAAAGCATGCAAGCTACATCAAATGTATGCTACACAACGTGACAAATTCTAAATTATTCACCTACTGTCATAACAAAGTATTTAAACAAGCTCGATTATTTAATTATAAAAGGAATCTGATTTTTTTTATGTTATTACATAGGTCTATAAATATATCAGACATTTCTAGGCCTGTGCTTAAAAGGTCTGTCAGTCCATCTGACCATTAAACCCCTATTACAGTGAGTTGTTTTCATATATATCAGAATAAACATTAGAGGAGGAGGAGCCCTTCCATGAACAGATCAGCACTGTGATCGTGGCCATAGTTCAAACGCTACAGAAGCACAATGGCTCGCTGGGGAACGTACGACATTCACCGGAACAAGCAGGTGCCGCTGAATATCATAGTAGGCCTACATCATGGGGCAGGTTGGTCGATATAGTAATACGACTAAAATTTGGCCTGATATGATATTGTTTTTATCCATATGAAAACGTATTAATATTGCTCAACATATTGGTTAACAATACCTGATACAGTGGTATTGCCTGCCAATAATTATACAGCCCTTACTGCAGTGTAGTATCAATACTCAGTGTTTGATCATTATATGGCAAGAGGACAGAGCAAACCTACAGGAATTTGTCTGCAAATAATGTTATGTCAATGTTATGCCCCACATCGTGTCAGGACAGCTCATAAACTAGGACTGTATTGAATTGTATCACTTAGACAATTCCTAAATGTATACACATTTTTTAAATAAATATAAATACATAATTGAAGGTCTATACACTATATATACACAAGTATGTGGACACCCCTTCAAATGAGTGACACCTGTTGCTGGCAGGTGTATAAAATCGAGCACACCGCCATGCAATCTCCATAGACAAACATTGACAGTAGAATGGCCTGAAGAGGTCAGTGACTTTCAACGTGGCACCGTCATAGGATGCCACCTTTCCAACAAATCAGTTGATAAAATTTCTGCTGTGCTAGAACTGCCCCAGTCAACTGTAAGTGCTGCTATTGTGATGTGGAATCGTCTAGGAGCAACAACAGCTCAGCCATGAAGTGGAAAGCCACACAAGCTCACAGAACAGGACCGCCAAGTGCTGAAGCACATATGGCATAAAAATCATCTGTCCTTGGTTACAACACTCACTAATGAGTTCCAAACTGCCTCTTGAAGCAACGTCGGCCTAAGAACTGTTTATCGGGAACTTCATGAAATGGGTTTCCATGGCCGAGCAGCCACACACAAGCCTAACATCACAATGCGCAATGCCAAGATTCAGCTGGAGTGGTGTAAAGCATTTCACCATTGGACTCTGGAGCAGTGGAAATGCGCTGAATCTTGCTTCCAATGGAGGAATCTGAGTTTGGCGAATGCCAGGAGAATGTTGCCTGCCGAATGCATAGTGCCAAGTGTAAAGTTTGGTGGACAAGGAATCATGGACTGAAGCTTTTCATGGTTCGGGCTACACCCCTTAGTTCCAGTGAATGTACATCTTAATGCTACAATATACAATGACATTCTAGAGAATTCTGTGCTTCTAACTTTGTGGCAACAGTTTGGGGAAGGACCTTACCCATTTCAGCATGACAATGCCCCCGTGCACAAAGCGAGGTCCATACAGAAATGGTTTGTCGAGATTGGTGTGGAAGAACTTGACTGGCCTGCACAGAGCCCTAACCTCAACCACATCGAACACCTTTGGGATGAATTGGAACACCGACTGCGAGCCAGGCCTAATCTCCCAACATCAGTGCCCAACCTCACTGATGCTCTTGTGGCTGAATGGAAGCAAGTCCCCGCTGCAATGTTCCAACATCTAGTGGAAAGCCTTCCCAGAAGAGTGGAGGCTGTTATAGCAGCAAAGGGGGGACCAACTCCATATTAATGGCCATGATTTTTGAATGAGATATATATATTATTTTTTTTAATGTGGGAATGTGAGAATGGGTGATGTCCTCATTGAATGTCAATTTGTCTGACGGTTTTGATATCCGTTCCTCATGATCCATTACACCTCATGTCACATCAAGCTTAATACTAATATAGAAATATATTTTTATTTCTTCAAACATGCATACATGACAAAGAGGATGCAGACAGATAGGTGGGAAAAACAGACTGTGTTGGAGGGTTGGAGCGGAGAATTTAACCGGTCTTCGGTGGGCAGAGGGTTAACCTGTCTAAACAGGGTGCGTTATCACTAGACTAAGAGCTCTGCACGACTTGCATTTCTTTTTAACCATACTGTATTTTGGTTGTTGTGTTTTTGTCAATTTCAATTCACCCCAGAATAATTTCTTACAGTGTGGTTGAGACATGTACCATCTTACTACCCTTCCTGTTTCGAATCTGTCTAAATAAAGCATAAACAAATTAAGGTGAAATTCCACAATAAATATTCTGCATAGACTCTTATCATTCATCAATATTTAGGCTATAAACCATTTGCATTTCTAAACCATTGATTGTATGAGAAACACACTTTCTGCGTTTTGATTATACCTTTTACAAAGTGTTTTCATAACACTCTCTTAAAGACACCAATATTAAGGTTGAAGAAGCACTTTGGGTGTTTCAGAGTATTTCACTTATTTTTTGAAACACATTCTGTGCACTAAAACACTTACAGTGGGTTTACATTCAAACACAAGATCTTAACTTATGTGCCACTACTTTATGGTTTCATTACACAATCATGGTGTTTAAAGACTTTCTGGTTTTACTGTGTCATTATCATCTATTAATTATTATGTTTTTGTTATTCAAAATTGCATGTCTTTATAGCGATGTAATCGCTATAAAAGTTGAATACATTTGTATTATTATTAGTGTGAAGAATAACTCAATAGGAAAATAAGAACAGGTGTGATTGCAACATTTCCTGAAGGTCATTATTAAAGTGATTCACCTTTGCAGAGGATGGAAATTACCAAGGAGCCAGGTTCCTGGCATTTTCACATGCCTCTAAAAGATCTGTCAAATATTAACAACAAATAATAACAAATAGCAAAAACTGTTTATCCAAAATGCAGTGCATCATCGGGCTTGGCTGTTGTGAAAGACTGTGTGTTGGAGCGTAGCGGATAACTCTGACGGACACAGGATTCTCACATGAGTTAGTGACACAGGCAGGGACAGTTGGGCAACAGAGACAGGGACCATGTTTGTGTCCTAAATGGCACCGTATTCCCTATAAAGTGCACTACTTTTGACTACAGTGCACTACAATGAGGTTGGGTCAAAAATAGTGCACTTTATAGGGAATAGGGTGTCATTTGGGACAAAGACCATCAGAGGAGGTCAGCAGTTACAACCTCAGTCAAACGCAGTGCAGTGGCCTCTGAGTTTTGTCTTCAAACCACTTTCAGCATAACTATCTGTATATGGTTGTACTTTGGACTGTTATGGACTGTACCAATGACAACAGTTACAGTATTCATTAGAATATTGAAATCAGAATATTGAAATATAAGGACCACCACACCGAAGGTCATGCAAATCATTACCCAAAATAGCTATCAATGGGGCTTAACAAACTGGGACGCAAATTGAAAACAGTGAGATTATTCAGGACTGCTTCAATTACTCTTGGGAGTTGTATGAAATATAGATAGAACAGTATCACATTCATCCAAACAGTTTACACATGTCAACACATATTGTATGTGGTTTTCACCTTAATTAAAGCCATAAGAGAGAGTCTACATTGATAGGCATGTCGTCTCCATATTGTTCTCTGACAGTTGGGAGGATGGGATTCACTGTTGAGAGGATGGGATAAGACCAGTGAATCACTCAACATGGGCTGATAAGGAAATAATACAACTGACAAACAATACAACTGACAAATCACAGACATTCTGAATGAGATATACTCAATTTCCAAAAACAATTGGCCAATCGGATAAATCTCTGTTTTCTTTAGAAACCAAATATATAATGCAATGGATCAACACCTGGTATAGAACTGGGACTGAGTATAAAAGGGCCAAGCCAGGATGTGACAGTCAATATGGGATCTGGACCCATCCGGTCTAGGCAAGTTTTCTGTCTACAGGTTTAATGGAAGTGTGATGAGTCCAAAGGTTC
This sequence comes from Thymallus thymallus, assembly GCA_023634145.1. Taxonomy (NCBI): domain Eukaryota; kingdom Metazoa; phylum Chordata; class Actinopteri; order Salmoniformes; family Salmonidae; genus Thymallus; species Thymallus thymallus. Next base: position 19,858,343 of record CM042378.1, read on the forward strand.
TGGGATGAACTGTGAATACAGTTTGTGGCCCAAACTCCGCTTGGCTGGCCATTTCAGTCTTCAGTGACCTCTTCCCCGCAACCCTCCTCCCCCTAACTTTACGATGGGTTTGGGGCAGAAAGCGGAACGTTTGGAAACTCAGACTGAAAAGAGCAAGGGCTGCATGTCGTGTGCGTGAGATTCAGGAACCAGAGACCATGTCCCGTTCCACAGACTAAGCTGGACCCTGACCGCTCTCCGCTCATCATGCCCTCCTTAAGACGGCTTGAGTTTCTTCTCATTTGTTCACTGCCTCTCTCTTTTGCGATATTATTCTATACACACTCAGTACTGGCCTTTCACTGCAGGTTCAAATGACTTTACACATTAGGCACTGTTACAAAATTCACACAGAATTTGTCGTGGAAAAATGGTAGTGTTTTATGAGTACGTTGACCAGGTTTTTACCTATGACCGACTCTTCTTTTTTTTTTTTTTTTTTTTTTAAAATATATTTGTTTATTGAACAGACAGTATTCAGTAACAATGAGAACAATGCACACAGGAGATTACTGTTCAAATTTCAAATTTTCTCCCCCCCACAGTCTTATCCCCAAGTGTAGCCCATTTAAAACTTTACCAGTTTGACCCCCCCCGCCCCCACCCCACACACACACGCACACAGACACAGACACAGACAGAGAGAGACACAGACACAGACAAAACACCTACAAGCAGCAAAGAAGAAATGGAAAAATTGAAAATAACAGTGATAAGAAAAAAGAAAGACAGGGGAAGAAGACATAGAAACCTAAGGAGAAAGTAAACGTAACATGAAAGAATAACATTAAGTAAAGAAAAGTAGCCTAAAAAAGAAGGAAGTGAAAAAGGGTCATTAAATAAGCAATTCACATAATACGTACACTATTTTACTGGTCAGAAAGTAGCTTCTGAAAGCGTTCAAAATAAGAAATAAAGGGTTGCCATTGCTTTCTGAATTTGGCACTAGTGCCCCTGAGCGAGAATTAGATTTTTTCCAGCTGCAGGAAAAACATTACGTCCCCGAGCCACTGAGAGACTGAGGGGGGGCGGGCCGATTCCAATTTAAAAGAATTCTACGCCGGGCCAATAACGAAGTGAATGCCACAACGTCAACTTGTTTTAGGGGTCAGGGAAGACAAGTCAGAAGGGGATCCGGCCGAAGGAAAACACCAAGCACCTCAGACAAGACTTTAAAAATAGAGTCCCAATAAAGATGTAAGCTGGGGCAAAGGGCAAACATATGAGTGAGATCACAGGGAGAAGCTTGGCATCTATCACACTCGTCCTTTACATCAGGATATATCCCAGCCAATCTAGCCTTAGAAAAGTGAACCCTGTGTACAACCTTAAATTGAATAAGACCCAGACGAGAACAAGGTGTTGTGGATGGTATCCTGTCAGTAGCCTCGTCCTAAAACTCCTGCGTGAACCTGACCCCCATCTCCCGCTCCCAAGCTGATTTAGTTTTATGACCGACTCTTCTTACCCATGCTCCTTGTATAAGGAAATGTGGGGATAGGTGTTGTCTTGCCTTGACATGGGACAGATCGAAGGGGCCATCATCCACACCTACATAACAAAGAGCCTGTTTCAGTAGCCTAAGGTGTGTTCTGTCTGCTTTGGCACAGTATGATATAATCTATATCTGTTACTTAAAAAGATCACTGTGGCTTATCGCATGATTAACAAAAATATTACCTCAATTTATCAAATCAAATCAAAGTTTATTTGTCACGTACACCGAATACAACAGTTGTAGACCTTAGAGTAAAATGCTTACTTACAAACCCTAACAAACAGTGCAGTTTAAGTAAAAAATAAGTATTATGTAAACAATAGATAAGTAAAGAAATAAAAAAAACGGTAAAATGCCAGTAGAAAATATATACAGTGGGGAGAACAAGTATTTGATACACTGCCGATTTTGCAGGTTTTCCTACTTACTTTTATTTTATTTATTTTTTTATTTCACCTTTATTTAACCAGGTAAGTCAGTTGAGAACAAGTTCTCATTTGCAACTGCGACCTGGACCTTTTACAAAGCATGTAGAGGTCTGTAATTTTTATCATAGGTACACTTCAACTGTGAGAGACGGAATCTAAAACAAAAATGCAGAAAATTACATTGTATGATTTTTAAATAATTAATTTGCATTTTATTGCATGACATAAGTATTTGATCAACTACCAACCAGTAAGAATTCTGGCTCTCACAGACCTGTTAGTTTTTCTTTAAGAAGCCCTCCTGTTCTCCACTCATTACCTGTATTAACTGCACCTGTTTGAACTCGTTACCTATATAAAAGACAACTGTCCACACACTCAATCAAACAGACTCCAACCTCTCCACAATGGCCAAGACCAGAGAGCTGTGTAAGGACATCAGGGATTAAATTGTAGACCTGCACATGGCTGGGATGGGCTACAGGACAATAGGCAAGCAGCTTGGTGAGAAGGCAACAACTGTTGGCGCAATTATTAGAAAATGGAAGAAGTTCAAGATGACGGTCAATCTCCCTCAGTCTGGGGCACCATGCAAGATCTCACCTCGTGGGGCATCAATGATCATGAGGAAGGTGAGGGATCAGCCCAGAACTACACGGCAGGACCTGGTCAATGACCTGAAGAGAGCTGGGACCACAGTCTCAAAGAAAACCATTAGTAACACACTACGCCGTCATGGATTAAAATCCTGCAGCGCACGCAAGGTCCCCCTGCTCAAGCCAGCGCATGTCCAGGCCCGTCTGAAGTTTGCCAATGACCATCTGGATGATCCAGAGGAGGAATGGGAGAAGGTCATGTGGTCTGATGAGACAAAAATAGAGCTTTTTGGTCTAAACTCCACTCGCCGTGTTTGGAGAAAGAAGAAGGATGAGTACAACCCCAAGAACACCATTTCAACCATGAAGCATGGAGGTGGAAACATCATTCTTTGGGGATGCTTTTCTGCAAAGGGGACAGGACGACTGCACCGTATTGAGGGGAGGATGGATGGGGCCATGTATCGCGAGATCTTGGCCAACAACCTCCTTCCCTCAGTAAGAGCATTGAAGATGGGTCGTGGCTGGGTCTTCCAGCATGACAACGACCCGAAACACACAGCCAGGGCAACTAAGGAGTGGCTCCGTAAGAAGTATCTCAAGGTCCTGGAGTGGCCTAGCCTGTGATGGCTTGGTTGTGGTAAGGCCTCTTACTCCCACCTAGGGGAGGAGAGAGGCACACAACCAAGTCATCACACCCTAACTAGGGTGATTATCATCCCCAATCAGAGACAGCTGTCTAGCGTTGTCTCTGATTGGGGATAGTATATAGGACCCACACACTTCCACCTGTGTGTGGATCATTGTCTGTTGTGTTTGTCTGCACTGCCTGCAACTCACAGTAAGTCACCGTGTTTTTGTTATAGTTATATTTTTTCACTCTCCTTTTTATTTGTTTAATGCCTCGTGAGAACATCTCATTTCAAATAAAAAGGATGACACTTCACCAGCGCTCCGTATATCGTCCCTTATATCCTACGCACCGTGACAGAATGATCCACCACCCTGGGACGCAACGAGAGAAGACAGTGGTAGACATCCTCTACGATATGGGGAAATTATCGAAAGAGGATGTCTACCATTATCATGCGGTGGAGGAAGGCTGGGGTCCGGAGCAACCGAGGCGCCGGAGACGGAGGACACGTCACCGGGCTAGGTTTGAGGACCAGCCTGGAGCCCAGAAAACCCCTCAAACAGATTTTGGGGGGGGGCTATGGGGGTGGTCGGGGATCGAGGGAGAAGAGCCCCGACCACTGCACTCGTGGGGGATCCAGGAGGAGCCCCTACAGCCATGGGAGCGGGAGTACATAGAGGAGTCGGAGGAAGACGACGACGATGTGCTTCTGTTCCCTCACTCGTGGGGGTTCCCGGAAGAACCCTCACAGGATGGGGATTGGCGGTGGAGTAGGCACGACAGGGACAGTCGTGCTCCAGCGCCAGTTCCCAGTCCGGTGCCTCCAGCGCCGGTCCAGAGTCGGAGGAGGAGGAAACCGACTCAGCGCACCAAACCATCGGTGCGCAACACTAGCCCGGTGCGACCCGTACCAGCTAAACGCACCCAGCCAACGGTGCGTTTCCCCAGCCCGGTACGGCCCGCGCCTGCTCCGCGCACCAGCCAAACGGTGCGTATTCCCAGCCCGGCGCGACCCGTGCCAGCTAAACGCAACATCCCAACAGTGCGTTTCCCCAGCCCGGCGCGACCCGTGCCAGCTAAACGCAACATCCCAACAGTGCGTTTCCCCAGCCCGGCGCGACCCGTGCCAGCGCCTCGCATCAGATCACTGGTGCATTTCCCCAGCCCGGTACGGCCCGTGCCTGCGCCTCGCAGCAGAGCAGTGGCGCGCTCACCCATTCCTCACATGGAGCCTACTGCAAGGGTCGACAGCGCAGCTCTGGGTTTGGAAACCATCTCTGCGTCGGTGCCCAGAGTGGGCACGACGTTCAGTCCCGCTGTGGAGCTGGAGCTCCATAGCGCGTCGGTGCCCAGTCTGGGGCCGACAGCCAGCCCAACCACAGGGCTGGAAACCCTCTCTGCGTCGGTGCCCAGGGTGGGCACGACGTTCAGCCCCGCTGTGGAGCAGGAGCTCCATAGCGCGTCGGTGCCCAGTCTGGGGCCGACAGCCAGCCCAACCACAGGGCTGGAAACCCTCTCTGCGTCGGTGCCCACGGTGGGCACGACGTTCAGCCCCGCTGTGGAGCAGGAGCTCCATAGCACGTCGGTGCCCAGTGTGGGGCCGACAGCCAGCCCAACCACAGGGCTGGAAACCATCTCTGCGTCGGTGCCCAGGGTGGGCACGACGTTCAGTCCCGCTGTGGAGCAGGAGCTCCATAGCGTGTCGGTGCCCAGTCTGGGGCCGACAGCCAGACCAGCTGCAGGGCTGAAGACCACCTCTGCGTCGGTGCCCAGGGTGGGCACGGCATCCAGCCTGAGGTCTCCAGAGAAGGTCAGCAGCCCGAGGCCTCCTGTGACGGTCAGCAGCCTGAGGCCTCCTGTGAAGGTCATCAGCCCGAGACCTCCGGAGAAGGTCAGCAGCCCGAGGTCCCCGGTGACGGTCAGCAGCCCGAGGTCCCCGGTGACGGTCAGCAGCCCGAGGTCCCCGGTGACGGTCAGCAGCCCGAGGTCCCCGGTGACGGTCAGCAGCCCGAGGTCCCCGGTGACGGTCAGCAGCCCGAGGTCCCCGGTGACGGTCAGCAGCCCGAGGTCCCCGGTGACGGTCAGCAGCCCGAGGTCCCCGGTGACGGTCAGCAGCCCGAGGTCCCCGGCGACGGTCAGCAGCCCGAGGTCCCCGGCGACGGTCAGCAGCCCGAGGTCCCCGGCGACGGTCAGCAGCCCGAGGTCCCCGGCGAAGGTCAGCGCCCCGAGGTCCCCGGCGACGGTCAGCGCCCCGAGGTCCCCGGCGAAGGTCAGCGCCCCGAGGTCCCCGGCGAAGGTCAGCGCCACGCCACCTCCAGCGAAGGTCAGCGCCACGCCACCTCCAGCGAAGGTCAGCGCCACGCCACCTCCAGCGAAGGTCAGCGCCACGCCACCTCCAGCGAAGGTCAGCGCCACGCCACCTCCAGCGAAGGTCAGCGCCACGCCACCTCCAGCGAAGGTCAGCGCCACGCCACCTCCAGCGAAGGTCAGCGTTCCGCCACCTCCAGCGAACGTCGCTCCATTGACGGAGCAGTCCGCTCCACCGGTGCCCAGTCCGGGGCCGGTCGTCTACGTCGCTCCAGTGCCGGAGCAGTCCGCTCCACCGGTGCCCAGTCCGGGGCCGGTCGTCTGCGCCGCTCCAGTGCCGGAGCAGTCCGCTCCACCGGTGCCCAGTCCGGGGCCGGTCGTCTACGTCGCTCCAGTGCCGGAGCAGTCCGCTCCACCGGTGCCCAGTCCGGGGCCGGTCGTCTACGTCGCTCCAGTGCCGGAGCAGCCCGCTCCACCGGTGCCCAGTCCGGGGCCGGTCATCTACGTAGCTCCAGTGCCGGAGCAGTCCGCTCCACCGGTGCCCAGTCCGGGGCCGGTGGTCAGCCCCTCTCCAGGGTCGAGGGCTCCCACACCAGGGTCCAGACAGGACTTGGTAACTGGCGGGAGTACTGAGAGGGGAACCATCGCGCTGGGGTCCGGACTGGACCGGGCGTGCAACAGAGAGGTAGGAGAGAAGCTACTCTCAGAGCTTGCGCCACGCCCGGAACCAGAACCGGAGCCTCCACCAGCAACCATCTCAGTACCCCGCCATGTCCCCCCTAGTTTTTTGGACAATTTTTTTTTACTTTTCAGGAGAGGGGGGATTTATGGTGCGATCGGGAGTCCGCACCTTGGGGGGGGGGTACTGTGATGGCTTGGTTGTGGTAAGGCCTCTTACTCCCACCTAGGGGAGGAGAGAGGCACACAACCAAGTCATCACACCCTAACTAGGGTGATTATCATCCCCAATCAGAGACAGCTGTCTAGCGTTGTCTCTGATTGGGGATAGTATATAGGACCCACACACTTCCACCTGTGTGTGGATCATTGTCTGTTGTGTTTGTCTGCACTGCCTGCAACTCACAGTAAGTCACCGTGTTTTTGTTATAGTTATATTTTTTCACTCTCCTTTTTATTTGTTTAATGCCTCGTGAGAACATCTCATTTCAAATAAAAAGGATGACACTTCACCAGCGCTCCGTATATCGTCCCTTATATCCTACGCACCGTGACATAGCCAGTCTCCAGACCTGAACCCAATAGAAAATCTTTGGAGGGAGCTGAAAGTCCGTATTGCCCAGCGACAGCCCCGAAACCTGAAGGATCTGGAGAAGGTCTGTATGGAGGAGTGGGCCAAAATCCCTGCTGCAGTGTGTGCAAACCTGGTCAAGAACTACAGGAAACGTATGATCTCTGTAATTGCAAACAAATGTTTCTGTACCAAATATTAAGTTCTGCTTTTCTGATGTATCAAATACTTATGTCATGCAATAAAATGCAAATTAATTACTTAAAAATCATAAAAATTAGATTTTCTGGATTTTTTAGATTCCGTCACTCAGAGTTGAAGAGTACCTATGATAAAAATTAGACTTCTACATGCTTTGTAAGTGGGAAAACCTGCAAAATCGGCAGTGTATCAAATACTTGTTCTCCCCACTGTATATACACAGGTGGTATATACAGGTGGTATACAGGTGGTATACAGGTGGTATATACAGGTGGTATATACAGGTGGTATATACAGGTGGTATATACAGGTGGTATATACAGGTGGTATATACAGGTGGTATATACAGGTGGTACCGGTACAGAGAGAACAGTCCATGACTTGAGTCTTGAAGCTCTCAACGTGCTCCACTGCAGCCCTGTTGATGCGAATGGGGGCGTGCTCGGTCCTCCTCATTTTCCTGTAGTCCACAATCATCTCCTTCGTTTTGATTACGTTGAGGGAAAGGTTGTTGTCCTGGTACCACACGGCCACGTCTCTGACCTCCTCCCTATAGGCTGTCTCGTTGTTGTCTGTGATCAGGCCTACCACTGTTGTGTCATCTGCAAACTTAATGATGGTGTTGGAGTCGTGCCTGGCAATGTAGTCATGGGTAAACAGGGAGTACAGGAGGGGACTGAGCACGCACCCCTGAGGGGCCCCAGTGTTGAGGAACTGCGTGGCAGATGTGTTGTTACCTACCCTTACCACCTGGGGGCGGCCCGTCAGGAAGTCCAGGATCCAGTTGCAGAGGGAGGTGTTCAATCCCAGGATCCTTAGCTTAGTGATGAGCTTTGAGGGCACTATGGTGTTGAACACTGAGCTGTAGTCAATGAATAGCATTCTCACGTAGGTGTTATTTTTGTCCAGGTGGGAAAGGGCAGTGTGGAGTGCAGTAGAGATTGCATCATCTGTGGATCTGTTTGAGCGGTATGCAAATTGAAGTGGGTTTAAGGTTTCTGGGATAATGGTGTTAATTGTTATTTGATTGATTAGAAAGGCAGAAGGGCTTTTATTGCATAACATTGAGTTTCCATTGGAAACATTAGCAGCTTTTATCTCTGGCAGAGGCATGGGATTTCATCACTGTCCCTGTAAATCACAGGGAGAGTTCAGCCAGTGATATGGCTGATACCAACACATACCAGCGTAGCCTACTACTCATTGACTTCCTGATAAAGTGATACAGGAGGACACCGAAGAGGAAAGTGATGAAAAATGCTGCTCGTATCTAGGCAGGCCCTCCTCCCTACTGCTAAACATGACCTGTGGATGATCCTGGCCTGACTGAGGCCTTGACTGTCTGAGAGCTAGGGACAGTGTTAGCTCTGTCAACACACACTGGAGAGGGCGTGTGTTTCTGTAGGCTTTTCTTGAATCAGGCCCAAGACATGAAAGTCTCTATGCCATGTTTGCTCTTATGGAGTGCAAGAGGTGTGTGGACAGGGATGGAGTTTTTTCCTCCTTTCTTTCTCTTTGTTACATCCTGTCAGATCATAGAGGCATTCATGTCACAGCGTCACTCATCAGTGAGCTGCAGGGGAAACTATTTCTCTCTCTAAGTATTTCTCTCTCCAAGTGTATATTTATTGTTGTATAGACTAGAGAGTCATCTTCAATCATCTGACTGTCAACCAAGACCAGAACATGAGTTAGATGATTGTGCAGTAACGTTAGCTTGCCCATCGGGGCAGTGCGATCCCTTGCATCATTCGGTACTCCCCCTTCCCAACAGTCAGGAGCAGGCTGCTCCCGGCACCAGCTGAGACAGGCAGACTGTACAGTACAGTAGAACACACCACCACACCACAGCACTGATTCATCCTGCTGTCAGACTGGGCCTGGGGGATGGCTGGGGCAGCCCTGCTCAAACTTTGCCCCACACACTGAATCTCAGGGGAGCTGGTGCTATTTTATAGGCCAGGGGCTACACAGCATTATCTATTCCTCAGTTTGAATGGTATCCTTAATACTTTCTAAAGGATTTTGCATCAGCACAGTACATAACGGTCAAACTTAAAATAGCATTTTACAACACCTCACACAAAACAGATTTGAGTAGATGATAAAGTATTAAATTCACCCTACGCAGTGAGCGGGAGTTTTTCGAGGAGCACCGCTATCTGTCTGTGTGTAACATAGAAGGTACACTCAGTTGAAACTACAGGGCCTACAGCACCTTCCTCTTCGCTGCTGTTGAATCCATCTTCTCTAGCCTCCAGCTGCAATCAACCTGCTGCTGTTTCTCTGGCAAGCAGGCCGGTCTGCCGGTGGTCAATATTGACTCAGGGATTGAAGCAACAGCCACTTTGTCAGAGTATAGGGAGCCAGAGACGGTATCTCTATGACTCCCCAGGTGTAAACACAACATGGCTGGCAATCCTATGGCTGGAAGTCAGGGATGGCAACAAGGACAACATGTAATACAACCTAAAACGCACAATGATTCCCCTTTAACTCGGGAGTTACCCCCTTCCAGACACCTGCGACAATTTCATCCCATAGATAGGCATCAGTCTCAAGTGAACTGACTCTTCACTGAGACTGGGACCAAGCTCATGTAGTTAGAGGGTTCTTTAGGTGGTGGATGGATGACTCTCTGGCCCAATCCCAAATGGACCCCTAAGCCGTGCATCCTGTGCACCCCGTTTTTCAACTGGTCATTCAGTACAGCACCGTTTCCATTCAATTCAACGTTTCAGAATGTAAAAACGTACTGAATGCAGCCCTGTTTTCCCCCACGATTACAAACATCTGACCAATCAGAATAGAGTAAAGTAGTTGCTAGGTAGGTAATCAATTAACATTTTAATTCCAAACAAATGATTCACCATATTTTAGAATTAGTCAACAGTAACTAAGAAACAAATATCTCCCATCAAATATTCCTACAATCATATTGAGACCAAGACCAAGCTTTTAATTCCAAAGAATGTACGCACACTTCACAGGAAGGACTTTCACACGTTTGATACATTTACACAAAGGTTATCATACTTCAACTGTAATTCTGTCAAAGTTGGTGGTGTGTAACACTTTCTGCAGAAAGGAACACCTTCAACTAATGCTGCCCAATTAATCAGGGTCCTGGCACAGAGGAAGGTTCCATCCCAAATGGCACCCTTTTCCCTATAGTGCACTACTTTTGACAAGAGCTGTATGGGCCCTGGTCAAAAGAAGTGCACTATATAGGGTGCCATTTGAAACGCAACCTCACTCTCCAGCAGAGTGACTCAGTGAAAACAAATGATACCAAAAACACACACAGGCACATCGAGGCATGAGAAAAAACTTCAAGGTAAGTGTGAGGCCCACCACCACCAAAGCTCTTTTTTTTTCTTCAGGTGAAAAAATAGGTGTTTAATGAAAGGTCACAGGAGATAAAAGTGTGAGTTTCGATCTTGTCCACTGTTTGCCGTGGATGACATGTGCAGACAGCAACAGGGGCCACATCTCTCCTGGTGCCAACTCCCACTCAAGGCCTACTTACGCTTTTCTCCTTCCTCATCCATCAAAGCCGAAATCACCCACTACAGCACTACACAACAGCCACAGGCCGATCCAAGCTGCACGCTCCACATTTCTCTTTGGTTTAGAACTGTTCCCAGCCTAAGGCCTCAACGCACACTGGACCTCCATTATTCCAAAAGGAGACATGGTCTATATGATTTTCAGGTCTACATGATTTGAGCTAAAAAACATTATATTACATTTACATTTGACATTTTAGTCATTTAGCAGATGCTCTTATCCGGAGCATATTTTGAAACTGCTTACTATGGCAGGTATTAGTCTGTACCTGTGTCCTGCAGTGGGCTGTGCTGTGCTCACACACCATGCAAAGAATGAGGAAGACCCATTCCCTGAGCCTAAAAAAGGTGACCTTTGTTTTTTTATTTGTGAGTTAGCCATTGGTGTAACTGAACTAGTCAACTCTGACGGCATTTGCATGATTCTGCCTGTATTTCAAATGCTCTTCAGTGCTCTGATGGAATATGCAGGTTTCAAATATCAACGGCCCGTTCCTCATATGTCTATAGACTACAACTACAGTCTGTTAGAGCTCTTATTACATGCGATGTCACAAAGGGTATCAGGCAGAGTACTACTGAAAATGCATATGGCCTCACTGTTGCCATCTACTGAGGAATGAGCCAAATAACTGCACTAAAACCAGGGGCTTAAGGCTAAAGCATCACACAAGCAAATCCAAATACTGAAAAGAAAAACAGTAATCAATTTTCACACTCACACACGCACGCACGCACGCACACGCACGCACGCACGCACGCACCCACACGCACACAGTATCTCCATTGACCCCATTCAGATTAGGGCTCCCGAGTGGCACAGCGGTCTAAGGCACTGCATCCCAGTGCTAGAGGCGTCACTGCAGACCCAGGTTCGATCCCGGGCTGTATCACAACCGGCCGGGATCGGGAGTCCCATAGGGCGGTGCATAATTGGCACAGCGTCGTCTGGGTTAGGGGAGGTTGGGATAGGCTGTCATTGTAAATAAGAATTTGTTCTTAACTGACTTGCCTAGTAAAATAAAGGTTAAAAAAATAAATAAATGAGACTGAAAGCAGTGTGCCAAGACCAAGCTAGGTTTGGTGGTTGCTGAGAAAAAACAAAAATTCAGACTTGAGTTGTTAGATGAAAGGAATTAAAATCAGATCCAATCCATTAGCTCCTGTTCTCAATGGTGAGGGATGACCTCAAATCTTGGAACAGTCTGTTACAAAACGTATAGCACATTAAAAGCCCTCTTTATTTGATTATACATTTAAAGTAGTTGCACTGTTATGTTATTATTATTATTACTATTAACTCCATTTGACAAATTGACACAATGGCCACAGAGAAAATACCATACAATTGTTCCCCAAAAGATATCTAATTCTCAAACTAGTCTAACATCTATCTGGTTGATTGTTGAGACAGTTAGGGGAAACATTTTCTTGCTTTCTTGAGAAATAGTCTCAGTATCTGTAATGTAATCCAATTTCCTGTAGTTGTGGATTTGCATAATGCAATCAGAGGAAGAGGTGGGAGAGAGTGGTAGATAAATGGGCCAGGGTAGAGTTTATTCTCCCAGAACTGATTGTAACAGGTGGATTTACTGAGGCAGAATCCTCCCTCCTCTCCATGCACCACACACTCACTCACTCACATATACACACACACACGCGCACACTTGCACTCTCATTGGTTGGTCTGTGCCCGGGCTTGTTCCAGCGACTTAGGAAGGACCCACAATGCTCTTGACCAGAGCACTGATGCATGTTAGGGTGAGGTCTGGCTAGGAGTTAGGAGTGCATGTGATTTTGGTCACCCTCCTCCTATGCCTCCCCTTCTTTTCCCTCCCTCCCTCCCTCCCTCCCTCCCTCCCTCTCTCCCTCCCTCCCTCCCTCCCTCCCTCCCTCCATCCAGCCCAACGTTTCCCTTTCTCCTCCTCCTCCTCCTCTCCACAGTGAAAGATTCAGAGGTTACTAACTGCTTGGCTTCCTCTGCGATTAGAGTCGGGTTCACTGCCCCCTTATTAATGCACAGGCACACACCACTGCCATTAGCAGCCATGAGAAGTGGAATGTTCTGACTGAGACCCTGCAGAGAAAAATTGGGCGTACACACACACACACACTGTGACACACGCATGCACGCACACAAGCATGTACACACACAGACACACACACACACACACACACAGACACAGACACACAGACACATACACAAGAACAGTCCACCACCCGTTGGACGTCCTGCCAACTTGACACAATTGTGGGAAGCATTGGAGTCAAAATGGGCCAGTATCCCTGTGGAACGCTTTCAAAACCTTGTAGAGTCCTTGTAGGTATATGCTCAGTGTACATGGAAACAGCCAACACGTAATTTATAGAGGATGGGTACGGTTATATACTGAGTATACAAAATATTAAGAACCCCCCCCCCGGCCCATGTTGACTCCAAGGCTTCATGCAGTTGTGTCAAGTTGGATGGATGTCCTTTGGGTGGTGGTCCATTCTTGATACACACAGGAAATTGTTGAAAATGAAAAACCCAGCAGTGTTGCAGTTCTTGACACAAACTGCTGCGCCTAGCACCTAATACCATACGCCGTTCAAAGGCACTTAAATATTTTGTGTTGTCTTGTCCATTCACCCTCTGAATGGCACACATACACATTCTGTGTCTCAACTGTCTCAAGGCTTAAAAATCCTTCTTTGACCTGTCTCCTCCCATTCATCTACACTGATTGAAGTGAATTTAACACGTGACATCAATAAGGGATCATAGCTTTCACCTGGATTCACCTGGTCAGTCTATGTCAGGGAAAGAGCAGGTGTTCTTAATGTTTTGTATACTCAGTGTATGTGTTGAGGCAGCTCTTGGACATCAACATTAAGAAGCATGTTTTTCTGGTGCAATAAAGTCATTTTGTGACATTGTTAACCATTTGAATATGTCATGAACGTAAATGACAAAATGATGGGCCTACTGTATAAGCCTCATGTCCTATCTGCTATCTGGTCTGTAGCCTTTGTTCACCTTCAAGATATTCATAAAAGACAACTGATCCACCCTTATGCATAATACAAACTATAAACTTGTCAATATGAGGAAAATGTACACATTGTACTTGTGAATTGCCCCCAAACAACATGCTCTAGATTCTATACAATATACACTACGTGACCAAATATATGTGGACACCTGCTCGTCGAATATTTAATTCCAGAATCATGGGCGTTAATATGGAGTTGGTCCCCCCTTTGCTGCTATAACAGCCTCCACTCTTCTGGGAAGGCTTTCCACTAGATGTTGGAGCATTGCTGTGGGGACTTGCTTCCATTCAACCACAAGAGCATCAGTGAGGTCGGGCACTGACGTTGGGTGATTAGGCCTGGCTCGCAGTTAGTGTTCCATTTCATCCAAAAGGTGTTTGATGGGGTTGAGGTCTGGGCTCTGTGCAGGCCTCGCTTTGAGCACGGGGGCATTGTCATGCTGAAACAGAAAAGGGCCTTCCCCAAACTGTGGCCACAAAGTTGGAAGCACAGAATCGTCTAGAATGTCATTGTATGCTGTAGTGTTAAGATTTCCCTTCACTGGAACTAAGGAGCCTGAACCATGAAAAACAGTCCCAGACCATTATTCCTCCTCCACAAAACTTTACAGTTGGCACTATACATTCTGGCAGGAAGCGTTCTCCTGGCATCCGCCAAACTCAGATTCGTCCGTTGGACTGCCAGATGGTAAAGCGTGATTCATCACTCCAGAGAACGGGTTTCCACTGCTCCAATGGCAGCGAGCTTTACACCACTCCAGCCAATGCTTGGCATTGTGCATTGTGATCTTAGGCTTGTGTGCGGCTGCTAGGCCATGGAAACCCATTTCACGAAGCTCCAGATGAACAGTTATTGTGATTAAGTTTCTTCCAGAGGCCGTTTGAAACTCGGTAGTGAGTGTTGCAACCGAGGACAGAGGATTTTTACGTGCTATGCTCTTCAGCACTCGGCGGTCCTGTTCTGTGAGCTAGTGTGGCCTACCACTGGCTCCTAGACGTTTCCACAGCACTTACAGTTGACCGGGGCAACTCTAGCAGGGCCAAAATTTGACAAACTGACTTGATGGAAAGGTGGCATCCTATGACAGTGTCACGATGAAAGACTGAGCTCTTCAGTAAGGCCATTCTTCTGACAATGTTTGTCTATGGAGATTGCATGGCTGTGTGCTCGATTTTATACACCTGTCAGTAACAGGTATGGCTGAAATAGCCAAATCTACTCATTTGAAGGGGTATCCACATACTTTTGTATATATAGTGTACATTGACAAGTTATGTCACTGATTTGCTAAAATAAACAATGTTTGAATGCTACTTAGGGCTGTTCCTATATTGCATTTGATTACAAAACCATCAATCTTGACAGCATGACCTCTTAAAACTCTACAGCTCTTTAAGGAGCTTTTTATTTTGGCCATAAACAGGGACAATATAAGCTGAAAATGTGACAATAGCAAGAATGACCTTTAGATTCAAGTTCTTTTTCTGTCAGCAATTTATTTGCCTGGTCTGACAGCCACAGTAGAAGGTTATCATCCTGTCTATGAGGTGTTTTTATTTATTTTTTTTGCTCAATGTTAATGAATCACTAAATGTGTGAGGAATCAGCACATTCACTTTTACCTCAGACACCAATCAATACTGGCGTGGCCCCACAGAGAGAGGAGGATTAAATAGGAGCATTGTTCAGCTCACTGTACTGGTACCTCATCCTCGTCCAGACATAGTAGACCACAATCCCCTTAGGTTTTATGAGGACTAAAGAAGTATTTTATACATGAGAAAATGAATGCAAACGATTGCATCTCAAATGTAGAAGAATGAATTACATGTATATGTATTCATATGTGTACAAACACAATATCTAACCATAAAACATAGTTGGCCGTGTACTGTTTCCTGCCTACCATCCATGTGATAACTCCAGATGGAATAAGGACAGGTCTGAAAAATGTGTTTTCCCAATCAGAAGAGGACCACATGGAGCAGGTAAACATAGGAAGTCTACTGTCCACTACACCAGCAGCCATTGGCTACAGTTGAAGCTGGTAGTTTAAAAGTTATTAACACTCATTTTTCAACCACTCCACAGATTTCATGTTAACAAACTATAGCTTTGGCAAGTCGGTTAGGACATCTACTTTGTGCATGACACAAGTCATTCTTCCAACAATTGTTAACAGACCGATTATGTCACTTATAGTTCACTATATCACAATTCCAGTGGGTCAGAAGTTTACATACACTATGTTGACTGTGCCTTTAAACAGTTTGGAAAATTCCAGAAAATTATGTCATGGCTTTAGAAGCTTCTGATAGGCTAGTTGACATCATTTGAGTCAATTGGAGGTGTACCTGTGGATGTATTTCAAGGCCTACCTTCAAACTCTTTGCCTCTTTGCTCGACATCATGGGAAAATCAAAAGGAATCAGCCAAGACCTCAGATTTTATTTTTTTGACCTCCACAAGTCTGTGTCACGTTCGGGTGTGTAGAGAGACCAAGGCGCAGCGTAACGATAGTTCGACATGTTTATTTAATGAACTAGATGACGAACCATACAAAATAACAAATGATGAAAAGGAACACACGTAGCACGACACGAGACAACATAACAATGAACCACGCCAACGGAGTGGAACACAGACATATAAGTAAGATCCCTAATTAGAGGTAATGCATAGCAGCTGCCTCTAATTAGGGATCCCACTTATATGTCTGTGTTCCACTCCGTTGGCGTGGTTCATTGTTATGTTGTCTCGTGTCGTGCTACGTGTGTTCCTTTTCATCATTTGTTATTTTGTATGGTTCGTCATCTAGTTCATTAAATAAACATGTCGAACTATCGTTACGCTGCGCCTTGGTCTCTCTACACACCCGAACGTGACAGAATGAACCACCACCCGACCAAGCAGCGTTATTCTGGAGCTAAGGAGAAAAAAGGAGAGAAACGGCGTAATCGAGTAAACAGAGGTAACGGAGCCCGTAGGCAACCCCAAGAAAATTTTTGGGGGGGCTATGGGGTTGGTCTGGCTACGAGGAGGACGAGCCAGTACCACTCTCCATGTGGAATACGGTGGAGAAGGAGGAAGAGGAATACCTGAAGGGGGTATATTGTGACATTATGGAGCTGTGTAGGCGTAATTGGGAAGAGTGTGAGAACGAGCGAAGGGAGCTGGAGTTAAAGGTGCCCAAGGTGTGCATCCCCAGTCCGGGTCGTTTAATGTCTACATCCCGCGCCGAGTCTCCAGTGTACATCCCCACTCCAGTATGTCCTATGCCGGTTTCACGTGGGAGAACTCCAGTGCCAGAACAATCCGTTCCATCGGTGCCCAGTCTGGGTCAGGCCTGTCTGCTACACTCCAGTGTCAGAGCAGTCCGCTTCACCGGTACCCAGTCCGGGTCCGGCCGTCTGCTACACTCCAGTGCGCGTCTCCAGTCAGGTACGTCCTGTGCCTTCTCCCCGCACTAGCCCTGAGGTGCGTGTTATTAGTCCTGTGCCACATGTGCCGACTCCACGCACCAGGCTTCCAGTGCGCGTCTCCAGTCAGGTACGTCCTGTGCCTGTTCCCCGCACTAGCCCTGAGGTGCGTGTTATTAGTCCTGTGCCATATGAGCCGACTCCACGCACCAGGCTTCCAGTGCGCGTCTCCAGTCAGGTACGTCCTGTGCCTGCTCCCCGCACTAGCCCTGAGGTGCGTGTTATTAGTCCTGTGCCACATGTGCCGACTCCACGCATCAGGCTTCCAGTGCGCGTCTCTAGTCCGGTACGTCCCGTGCCGACTCCCCGCACTCGACCTCCAGTGCGTGTGCCCAGCCAGGTTCCTCCAGTACCGGCTCCACGCACCAGGCCTCCAGTGCGCCTCTCCAGTCTGGTACGTCCCGTGCCGACTCCCCGCACTCGACCTCCAGTGTGTGTGCCCAGCCAGGTTCCTCCAGTGCCGGCTCCACGCACCAGGCCTCCAGTGCGCTTCTCCAGTCCGGTACGTCCCGTGCCGACTCCCCGCACTCGTCCTCCAGTGCGTGTGCCCAGCCAGGTTCCTCCAGTACCGGCTCCACGCACCAAGCCTCCAGTGCGCCTCTCCAGTCTGGTACGTCCAGTGCCGACTCCCCGCACTCGACCTCCAGTGCGTGTGCCCAGCCAGGTTCCTCCAGTGCCGGCTCCACGCACCAGGCCTCCAGTGCGCTTCTCCAGTCCGGTACGTCCCGTGCCGACTCCCCGCACTCGACCTCCAGTGCGTGTGCCCAGCCAGGTTCCTCCAGTACCGGCTCCACGCACCAAGCCTCCAGTGCGCCTCTCCAGTCTGGTACGTCCCGTGCCGACTCCCCGCACTCGACCTCCAGTGCGTGTGCCCAGCCAGGTACCTCCAGTGCCGGCTACAC
The DNA here is from genome assembly GCA_023634145.1 of Thymallus thymallus. Lineage (NCBI taxonomy): Eukaryota > Metazoa > Chordata > Actinopteri > Salmoniformes > Salmonidae > Thymallus > Thymallus thymallus. Next base: position 19,876,281 of record CM042378.1, read on the forward strand.
GCACCAGACCGTCGGTGCGCCTCATCAGCCCGGAGCCTCCCGTGATGGTCGACAACCCGGAGCCTCCCGTGATGGTCGACAGCCCGGAGCCTCCCGTGATGGTCGACAGCCCGGAGCCTCCCGTGATGGTCGACAACCCGGAGCCTCCCGTGACACTCGACAGGCCGGAGCCTCCCGTGATGGTCGACAACCCGGAGCCTCCCGTGATGGTCGACAACCCGGAGCCTCCCGTGACGGTCGACAACTCGGAGCCTCCCGTGACGGTCGACAGCCCGGAGCCTCCCGTGACGCTCGACAGCCCGGAGCCTCCCGTGACGCTCGACAGCCCGGAGCCTCCCGTGACGCTCGACAGCCCGGAGCCTCCCGTGACGCTCGACAGCCCGGAGCCTCCCGTGACGCTCGACAGCCCGGAGCCTCCCGTGACGCTCGACAGCCCGGAGCCTCCCGTGACGCTCGACAGCCCGGAGTCTCCCGTGACGCTCGACAGCCCGGAGCCTCCCGTGACGCTCGACAGCCCGGAGTCTCCCGTGACGCTCGACAGCCCGGAGTCTCCCGTGATAATTATATGGCCGGAGTCGCCTGCCACACCGGTGCTCAGTCCTGGCCCGGTTATTTGCCCCGCTCCATGGCCTGAACTTTTTTCCCCACCATTGTTATTTAAAGGACCGGTGGGTTGCCTCTTTATATGGCCGGAGTCGCCTGCCACACCGGTGCTCAGTCCTGGCCCGGTTATTTGCCCCGCTCCTTGGCCTGAGCCTTTTGCCCCACCATGGTCATTTCCAGGACCGGTGGGTTGCCCCTTTAAATGGCCTGAGTCGCCTACCACACCAGTGCCCAGTCCGGGCCAAGTAGAAATGAGGAGGAAGACATCCACTTCGCCGGGGCCGGAACCGCCACCGGCGATGGGTTATGTTTGATGTTTTTCCCTCCCTGACCCTTCCCTCATGTTTTTGTGTTTATTTTTCTTGCGGCCGGGAGTCCGCGCCTTTGGGGGGGGGGGGGGTACTGTCAGGCTCTGGCCATAAAGAAGCTTTGCTTCTCTATATTTCTATGGTCAGAGTCTGGCAGATCTATCATTTCTATTTCTATCTGGTGTTGTGTGTGTGTGGGATCCCTAATTAGAGGCAGCTGCTATGCATTACCTCTAATTAGGGATCTTACTTATATGTCTATGTTCCACTCCGTTGGCGTGGTTCATTGTTGTATATTGTCCCGTGTCATCTTTATTATTATCATTTGTTATTTTGTATGGTTTGTCATCTAGTTCATTAAATAAACATGTCGAACTATCGTTACGCTGCACCTTGGTCTCTCTACACACCCGAACGTGACAATCTGGTTCATCCTTGGGAGCAATTTCCAACTGCACATGGGGACAAAGATCGTACTTTTTGGAGAAATGTCCTCTGGTCTGATGAAACAAAAATAGAACTGTTTGGCCATAATGACCATCATTATGTTTGGAGGAATAAGGGGGATCCCAACCGTGAAGCATGGGGGTGGCAGCATCATGTTGTGGGGGTGCTTTGCTGCAGGAGGGAGGGGCACACTTCACAAAATAGATGTCATCATGAGGAAGGAAAAGTATGTGGATATATTGAAGCAACATCTCAAGACATCAGTCCTGAAGTTAAAGCTTGGTCGCAAATGGGTCTTCCAAATAGACAATGACCCCAAGCATACTTCCAAAGTTGTGGCAAAATGGCTTAAGGACAACAAAGTCAAGGTATTGGAGTGGCCATCACAAAGCCCTGACCTCAATCCTATAGAAAATGTGTGGGCAGAACTGAAAAAGCATGTGTGAGCAAGGAGGACTACAAACCTGACTCAGTTACACCAGTTCTGTCAGGAGGAATGGAACAAAATTCACCCAACTTATTGTGGGAAGCTTGTGGAAGGCTACCCGAAACATTTGACCCAAGTTAAAGAATTTAAAGGCAATGCTACCAAATACTAATTTAGTGTATGTAAACTTCTGGCCCACTGGGAATGTGATGAAAGAAAGAAAAGCTGAAATAAATCATTCTCTCTACTATTTTCACATTCTTAAAATAAAGATCCTAACTGACCTAAGACAGTGAATTTTTAATAGGATTAAATGTCAGGAATTGTGAAAAACTGAGTTCAAATGTATTTGGCTAAGGTGTATGTAAACTTCCGACTTCAACTGTATGTACTCCTCTAAAGCCTACAGTACATTGAGATCCCTAAATGCAAAACACATCCATGACCCCTCCTATGGACATAATGGAAATGTGAAGCTACTGTTCTCTATAAATGTATGATACTATATGCCTACTATTTACATAGCTCTAATTTTGATTACAAATAACAAATACTTCAAGAGCCCCCCTTGGCTGTACTTTGCTTGTTTAAATTGGTTAAGAACTTGAACAAATACCTATCTGGCCCTTTGCCACCTAATGTGAAACCCAAGTTATCTATTGTAACATGAGTAAAGAGAAAAGCCCAATCAACCATGGCATCCGTCTTGTCCCTCTCTGACAGCTTGAAGCAACTACAGTTACCTTCCACCTTCCAGTCACTGGACATGACTATTTTCTTAGATAAGGCTCAGTCTTTCCTGTACCTTGTGCCAAATGCCAATGATCTTGCACAAGAGGAAATACAAGTTATTTCTTGATTACAAATAAGACACACAATAATATTAAATATTGACTCAAGACTAGGGCTGTGGCGGTCACAAAATTTTGTCAAGATTTGGTTAGAATTCCGTGGCATTATTTAATATTATTTTATAGTTTGAAGAATACAATTGAACAAAGCTGAATAAAATATAAATATTTTCACCAAACGATTTGAGGGAGTGCGTACATGCGGCTATTCTGTGTTGAGCGGTTAACAAAGAAATGGGTTATCCTATATGCTAAATTTAGAGTTATTAATGTAACTTTAGTTGTTCTAGACACATTGGGCTATATTCACAATTTGACAAGCACTTCATAATGCCTCAAATTTCACGGCGGCATCCCCTTTGTGGCCGTAATGAGTGTGCTGTGTAAGGCTCTTATTATAAAGGTGCATTTTTATGGTGAAAATTATCACCCAAACTTGAAACTCACCCGCTGCTTATATATGCCAGTTAGGCTCTACACTCCTTGTAAAGCGGATTAATGTGCTTACTTTTAAGAAGTTATTTGGCCACTTTAGTTCTGACACAAACCTTCTGATCAAAACATATAGGCTTATGGGCTAGGCTACATGAGGTGTGTGACTATGATTTAAAAAAGCCGCAAGAAAAAGGCAGTTTCTTATGCTGGGCATCATTCACAAGCGATAATATATAATTCACAAGTGATAGGCTAATATCGTCACCCATTAGACTATTCTTGATTTTATCTTGTCTTTAGTAAACAATATACAGTATGTGTGACATTTGTTTTGATTTAGAATGGACCATTATCATGCACCTGTATAGAAACAGGGGCAGTGGAAAAAATACATGTCATCTATGCACTTAAATAGCGAATAGACGTTTTTCTCCGTGATTTATTTTCATGCCATCCAGGTAGGCTATACTCCTGTTGTAAAGAGAAGCAATGTACTTAATATTAGGAAAGTTGAGAAATAAATATAGTAGGTCTAGCCTAAAGAAAGCTGATGTCTTTTTATTAAGGTGTTTGAATACATTTGTCAAAGTGATTAGAGGGACAATAGAGTGCTGAGTACCAGGCAGTTAGCAAGTTTGGTAGGCTACTAATGACCATCAGCAGCATCAGAGCTTGGAGAAGCCTAGTTAACGTGACTAAACAGTAATGTGGAATTTGACTGCGGTCATGACCCATGACCGCCGCCGGTGTGGCGGTAATACGGTCACCGCAACAGCCCTACTCAGCCCTCAACAGCCCTAGCAATACTGAAGTATTTCAACAGTGTCACTTATGGAAACTGTGTCGTTATAGTTGACTGTGACAAACACCTGATTAGGTCAACAGAAAGTCTCTATCAATGGGAAAAGCATCTTGAAGGTCTTGGCCAGTGGTCTTTAGGGTTAGCCTGGTGAAAAAAGAGTTCACGATATTCTCCATCATGTACCATGGTGCCGTGTACAGAATTATGCGAAGATAATGTGTACCCATCTCTGACACGTTTCTGTTGGTAACTGATTAATTTTAATGGGTATATTTTTTTTGTGTTATCGTTGGCATCACTATCTTACCAAGTGAAGCGTGTAGTGCCATGATGATCCCTGGTCAGGGAGCATGTAGGCAGATCCACCTGACAGTGGTCAGGATGGGGATGGGTGCCAATGGAAGTGCCCAGATCAGCCCCCTCCCATAACCGCCCCCTCACCCCACCTCAATGGACTCTGCCCACTCTGTCTCCACGCTCCTCTGCTCATCCCTTCAATTAATTCATCTGCACATCTCTGTCCCTCTAACATCACATTAACTCCGGCCACGGGAGGCATCCTGTCGGAAAGAAATGTCCCTACGTGGCTCAACAGTGCCACATCAGTTTGACCTTTCCAACTCTACCCCTCAGCCCCCACACCCCTAGCTTTAGGCTTGTTTCATCTGCATTTCAACACAGGGCCAAAGCATAACATACCCAACCACCTGCTCATCACTCCCTGCTCTTTAACATTTCACAGGGACCAGGTGTATGGGGAATGGGGAACAGGGATTTTGGGATGGTGGGCTTTGTGCCACTGTGCACCATCATTTCAACCCCCCTAGCTCAAGCAAATATATTCACAAAACATTGCTGTTGTCTAATGATAAAATATCTCTACTATTTCCATGGAACGGGATGGGGTCATTGAGCTAGGTCATGCTACATTGGCTGCTATCTGGAGGACAGAGAGGGTGTAATTGGGGGGGCTGTTAGCGATGACTCAGGACTAGTCATGCAGTATTGGCTTGTAGATTGAGACATGGTGACTGCACAGTCCCACCAGCAGCGTCAGTACCTCTTACCTGTGTACCCCCTGCCTCTCCCAACCCCCCCACATGACCCCCCCAGTCTCACCACATACACATACACTGACGTTCAAACAAACCTTGAGGACAATATGGGTAAGTAACAACTTAATGAGATAAAATATAACTTTTATGACACCCTTGTAATTGTAGGAGAGCAATCTAGATCCCGCATATTATCTTTGACAACACTTGTATTGTCTTGTAACTAAACATATATTCCATTTGTCAGTATTTCTGGCCAAGCACGACCCGCTACCTCACCACTCTTTAAATGTTTTTAACCATTTCTCTCAAGAGAGACGCTATAGGATCATTTACTGTGTATTTGAGGATGTTTCCTATTTAGGAATCATTTACATAAATCTTCAATCTTGGAAACTTTAACCAGGAAAGTATAGGCAGCCAAATGGGCTGAGGGTGAACAGCACTGATGGCTTGGCTGGCGGACTGCTTCAGTGCCTCTGCCTCCACTTCAGAGCAGTTCAGTGTAGGCCCTGCAGCCTGGGAGGCAGAGGACATTGAGCAGAGCAACAGTTTCAGAGTCAGGCCCACTCATAAAGAGTTGCATGGTTTTATGACCCCCGTTGCTCAACATCACATGCCTCCACTGCCTGGATGTGGCCTAAGATAAGGCTGAGGAGAGAATGAGCCATGTGCTGAGCTCTCTTGCTAATCTCTCACTACTCACAGTCACTCTACTCAGTTAGATCAGAGAGAGGAGAGACACAAATCCAGATGCAGCGACAGCCCGGTGTTGGTATTGCTACTGCCAACTACACCAAAAAAAGCCCACTGAATGAGGCTTGTCTGATCCTGGTTCATAAGTCTATTTTATAACATGGCCTAGTTACATTTCTTTATCACAGGACAGATCAACCATAGTATACTGACCCACTGCCGTTTGGAAAATGTCACTTCAATGAAAGGGGGACGGTAAAGCACTGAATGCCCTTGTTGCTTGCAGATTCTATAAATCATGTGTTTATGATAAGCTAATTGCCTTATCCTTGACAGCAGCTTGCAGTGAGGGCAGTAAAATGGGCAGGGTTACAAGACGATGCCCCATAAAGAGTTTGGCCCAGATTGTCAGTGCGTGTGTGGGAGGGAGGGAGAGGGAGGAATGGTGATTGGCTTTAGGTCAATAACAACTATGTTTTATTATGGATAGTCTGAGACAGGTAGTTACTTACTGTATCACTGTGAACTATTCTAATATTCAATGTCACCACACTGATAATCAAGGATTTATCAAGGATACATTTTCTGTCTGTTTGTCTGTCTCTCTCTCGCTCTTTCTCCTTTCTTTCTCTGCCTCTCTTTATCTGTCTCTCTCTCTCTCTCTCTCTCACACTCACTCTCTGTGTGTGTGTGTGTGTGTGTGTGTGTGTGTGTGTGTGTGTGGCCAAGATAATGCAAGTGCAGCTATCTATCAAATTCAAGTGTTGCGGCCCCATGAAAGACAGCCTTTTCAACCTTTAACCTGCTTCCCACCTCATCATACAAACCCATGTTGGCCAATCAGAAATCAGATTGGAGCTTCTTTTCTCAAGAGTTTTAAAGTTGTTTGCTTTCTCCTTTATGGATTCATTTTATGATCACCTTTGCACTATAAAAACCATATCAGTGGGAGAACTGCTTGGATCCAGGTGTAAGAAAAACAGCTGAAACTGCTAAAGACAATATATGGGAATTTATTGCACTGTACAACCACAGACTGTTCCATAGTGATTAACAACATGTCAGTGTTGTTCTGAAATTCCTCTCACCCTCCACACCATCATTAGCATGACCAGTAATTCCCCCCAAAGACACCTAACATTTTGTTTTTTTATTAGTCTAAATGGGTTTATTAATGAGTTCATAACACATGAGTGATACTAGACCAGAGAGAAACTGCATAGCGTGACTGCCTCAGACTATTTCCTGCATTGCTTTGCAAAGAGCCTCATGGCTGTTGGCTGCCCAATCCATTCAGATGAAGCCATTAGAACAAACTACTCTCGGGGGCAGCAAAGCAGACCGGGCATGACATTTAGAAACCTAATCACCTCCCAGTCCCCTATGCAAGGACAAACCACACAGACTGTCTGCGTGCAAACATAACGAAGGCAAGGAAAGGTGAGAGACTTCTACTCATATCCCCATGCAAGGTCCATGTTTTATCCACAAGGCTGCTGGACATTGGTCTAGAATGAGAGATGAGACAATGAGAAGACTCTTGAGGAAGGAAGCCAACATTCGCTTTGAAACAGAAACTATCCTGATTCCCTTTACATACACTACCTGTTGCTTCCTGCCTCTCGACCACACGCATCAACTCTGTTCTCCTTCACTCAATCTCACTCTCCTTCTCTTTCCCCACTGTAAATGATTATCACCAGCTGACACCTGAGGGTGGGGAAAGGGGCTATTCCCCTTCATCCCAGGGTAACCCAGTGAGCCCGGAAAGAATGATGTCACATGGCTGTGTCACTTACATTGCTCGTAGAGGACATAGAGGACGTGTTCCCGGAAGATGAATACCTGATGTCACACCTGTGAGTCCTGTTCTAGCTATGAACCATTTATTGTCCAATAGAAGAAATAGAATCCTATTTTTGTGGTCAGTCTACTTACCAAGGAGTTTTCGTGCTTGTGTTTTCCAGTCAGTGGAGGATGATTTAGAAAAAGGGCGAATATATTGTACATCATTTTTCCCAAAACATATTTTGGCATCCAACTACTGATGTCCCTTATGTTGTTGCTATGTTTCTCTTCCTAAGATAAATAAATAAAGGTTGAATAAAAAAAAAAAGAACATGACCATAGACAACCAGCAGGAACGGTCAGTGGAATCGATTGACTGGGTTGTCAGTGTTGTCACGGTTGTGTGTATACATAGACCAAGGCGAAGCGCAGTCGTAGTTCGACATTCTATTTATTATATATATAAATATACTCAGTGACGAACTGACCAAAACAACAACGTTACACAAAACAGAAATACACTTACTTCAACCGTGCACTGAAGATATACAAACAATGACCCACACAGCAGGTGTGGGATAAGGCAACTTAAATAGAATCCCCAATCAGAGACAACGGCTCGCAGCTGTCTCTAATTGGGGATTCAGCACAAAAAGGAAAAAATAGATCTAGGCCTACTAGATCTGTCAGGCTCTGACCCTGGCTATCTAGAGGAGCCAAAGTGCTCCCTATGGCCAGAGCCTGACAAGTGTAGTCAATGAGATGGTTCCTCCGGCCATAGCCTTGTACCAGAGATGACGTCAGCACTGGGCAAGATGGACCTCTCTCGCCAAGGAAGTGCAGGTAAGGCGGTTTTGAGGGAGATTTTCCCCTCCTAAGCCCAGGGTTGCCACCTCCCTCTTGCCAGGGGTTAGGTAAGGAATGGGTCAGGCGGGTTCTTGGATAATCACTGACAAGTTCCAACTGATACTGTGGCTGAACTTGTAGCCTAGGTGTAAGCTCCTGGGCAGGCATCTCCCGACGCTCCCCTCAGACATGGACGATGAGCTCCAGAACAGGGCTTCTATGACTATGGCTGTGATTTTGCACAACATCCAGCTCTTTGTGGAGAGCAAAGAAGCAGGACCGTCCTCCCCTGGGGCTTTGTCCCTTCAAGGCCTCTACACTGCTGTCACGGATGACTTGGTGCCCAGACTGCAGCGACAGCAGAAATTCTGGATCAGAACATGGACTACAGCCCGGCTACCACACCCTCAGAGGGAAGGGCCTGTAGGTCATGAGAGTTCATCCTCAGGTCGCCCCAATCCAGTTAACCATTAGTTAGGCAGTCTTGGGGAGGTCTAAGGGACACCCTTAAAGCCTTCAGTGAGGGGTCCCTCCCTGTCTTTGTCCTATTTCAGCCAGGTCTGAGCTTGACAGTAACAACAGTGGCGGGTGTACCAGTTGCTCCTGGACACCAAGATGGGCCGGGTGCCAACATGCCAGAAGAACAGGTTGGAACCTGTTCTCAAAAACATGACGGCCAACTGCAGGCTCTCCAAAGAGTTCTTCACAGACCTGATCTATATCATTAGAGAGCATTAAACAACTTGGGCCTGTTACACACCCCGCCAGGAGAAGCACCCTGGTTGAATGACAACTTGATTTTGAAAGATGATTGGGAGTCCACCTCATCCAGTAATGAGTCACTGCACAGCGACAACACCTGGGGTGTATTCATTACGCAGATTCTGTTGCAAAACATTTTGTCTGTTGCAAAAGGTATTGCAAGTTGTAGTTCATTTAAATTTGCAACAGACAAAACCTTTTGCAACCGATCGGCGTAATGAAACCACCCCTGGTCGCGTGGGTGACACCTCAAGGGGTGTGGGGCGCTCTGGTGAGGGACAGCTCCCTGGACATGCACTCCTCCACCTCCCTAAACCAGGACCACCGGGAGGTAGTATGGGCCATCTGCTAGGTCCTGAGCACCAGGGTGCAAGACACCCTCCAGGAGACCTGCAACAACCCTGAAAAGGCCAGGGACATCGTCCAGAAAGGTAGGCTACATTTAGCTGTTTAGCTGTTTCACATACTACATGGCCCACTTCTGGACTGTAATACCAAGTTGTAACATTGGAGATGTAGGGATTTGGGCCATAATACATTTGCTGTCTGGGCAGATACTACTTAGTGCTAAGCATAAACAAATAATGTTTTAAGTGTGACTATATTTTCTTAGAATTGTATTCTGGGGCTAGGTCCCTGAGGTCACCAATGAAGAGGGCCATGTAGGGAGTCCCACTCCGGTGGTGGACCATCCCTCACATCAGCTGGAGAGGATCTTCGGCCACTCCATACTGGCTTGGCCCTCCACCTCAGCCAAGGCAGCATTGTTAGCCCCTGCCCAAAAGGTGGAGGTGGTGAGAGTTGCTTCTTCACATGGCCCAGAGTCCAGGCAGGACCTGCTGGAGAAGGCTCCCTCCATCCTGCAGGGAGAGATCCTGGCTGAGGAAGACATCCAGCCACGCAGCACCCACAGGGTGACTGTCATCAACTTAGAGACCCTCAGAGACATCGTCCAGGGGGTCATGGATAGGGCTGTTGCGCTGACCGTATTACCGCCACACCGGCGGTCACGAGTCATGAAGGCAGTCAAATTCCATGTGACTGTTTAGTCACGGTAATTAGGCTTCTCCAAGCTCTAATACTGATGCTGGTCATTAGTAGCCTACCAAACTTGCTAACTGCCTGGTACTCGGCACTCTATTGTTCCTCTAATCACTTTGACATCAATGCAAATGTAATCGAAAATCGAATCAAACACTTCATGAGAGCCCATGAGCTCATGTTGTGCAACATTTCTATAGGCTATGCAATTGCATGAGAAAACAGAGTGATGGCCTCTACTAAAAAGAGGAAGATCCCATCATTTTTTAAAAACTTTTCCTAATCATAGTCGCACACCTCATGTAGCCTAGCTCATAGGCCTATATGTTCTGATAAGGTTAGTATGACAACTAAAGTGGACAAATAACTTCTTAAACTTCTTAAAATTAAGCACATTAATCCGCTTTACAACGGGTGTAGAGCCTAACTGGCATATATAAGCAGCGTGTGAGTTTCAAGTTTGGGGGATCATTTTCACCATATAAATGCACCTCTATAATAAAAGCATTACATGCATAATCGCATTTGCGGTCAGTTGATAATGGTGTTTTCCCGCTAATGGAACATTTGAGCTTATAGCCTACTGCCATGTGCGCATTGCTGCACTTATAATATGAAGAAGTAGCCAAATAGTTTATCACATTTTAAGCTAAACGTTCTGGTCTGTTGCGTCAGCCTCATTGCGTAAAAACTTTTTTTTATGCTAGTGGTTGTATTCATTTGGGATCTATCGCATCCCACAAGTGTCCCTGACTATGTTTGGAATATTTATTTATTTCACAGAATAGAATAGGTCAACCTTTGTACTATGGGGGATAGTAGATTGACATAGGCTAGTGCTTTTGCTGTTCGTTAGGCCTAGTCATCTTGTTGGCTGACAAAAAGTAAATGTGGACAATTCTTCCATTAGATAAGGACACAAGCAGTTGTATCCCCGAATTGTCTGTCTTCACTTGTAGCCTGTGAGAAAGACCCGATCACGTGATGGAGAGCAATGTGACTGAGAGGTGCTTCGGAGAACGCAGCACTCAGGGAGAAGGGAACAATGGCCACTTGTCAAATTTTGAATGAGAGACTGATGAAGTGTGTACAGCCTGCGCAAAAAAACAAAGCAGAGCTCATGACTTTCAAGCAAATGTTTTCAAATAATCATTAGAGTCGCATCATGCAGCTTTACAATGTATTAAAAATCTAAACATATAGCCCAACATTTGTAAAACAACTAAAGTTACATTAATAACTAAATTAATATATGAGTAGCTATTTCTTTGTTAACCGCTCAACACAGAATAGCCGCATGTACGCACTCCCTCGAAACGTTTTGAGAAAATATCCTTTCTATTTTATTCAGCTTTGTTCAATTGTATTCTTCATACTTTTAAATAACGTAAAATAATGTCACTGAATTCTAACCAAATCTTGTCTGCTAAGTTAACTAGTGTTGCCCACAGCCATTTGACATAGCCAGATCAGGAACTAAAATAAGGACAAATCAGAGTACGCTATTCTGTTCTTCTGAAATAGACGACATTTTCTTCATATCATGTTTCTTTAGACCTGTCTAAAATAAATAATGGATTTATTGTGTATTATTCAACTTTTTTAAATGTAGATGTTCCAAAGGTCTGGGAGCCAGGAGATGCTAAATGTGTTTATGTTAATTATCTGTAAATTACCATTAGGCCGACAGTTATTTGCTTGACAATCACCGGCTGACGATATTTTGTGACCGCCACAGCCCTAGCCATGGGTCACCTGACATTCATGGAATCACTCCCAGCTGGGAGGGTGAAGGCAATCACCCCTTTCCAGCTCCAATCGATGCTATTCATCAACATACAGCATGTTCAGAAGGATATGGCTGGTTTTGCCGTTGTATTCAGCCAACAGGAGAGCATTCAGTTCAGTGGTGATGACGAAGTGGCCGCAATTGTGGAGGCTTCTGCTGATAGACTATCGATAGGGTCAGAGGAAAAACAATCCCCAACTGCACGAAGCATGCTACGGTTGCGAGATTGCCATTCACTGCATGGCTGAGACCATCGCATGCATCACATTTTGTGTGATTTGAGCAGTTTCCACTATCCAGCTGTTCCATTCTGTGTGTAGCCTGCTGCTAGAGTCAGTGGCGAGCCCCACACTTGCCTGTTTTGCATGTTATTTTGGCATTAATACGTGTCACATATCAGTTTGCAAACAATGAAAAAATATATATAAACATTGAGTTAATAAAGCCGCATACAAATACGGTCTCTTTGTTGCTTTCTTGATTTTGGCATTTTCAAAATACAGGTGTTTGAGCCTAGCTCAGTGCTTTCTGTGGTGGTGGGGCAGGCAGCGGAAAATACGGAGCGTATAGAATAGAACGTTGCAGATAAAGTTCGGAATGACACAATTTCATGTGTACAACATGTAAAGAGCTACATCACTATACTGGGAGCTTTTCCTTTTCTAAAATGACGTATTTTGGTGTTTTTGGAGCCTTTGTTCATGTTTTTTCAGAGCCCCCATACTGCACAACGAGGATGAGGGAATTAATCGTTGGTTGGGGGTAAGTTTCACAAAAAGCAGTGAAATCGGACCCTTCTATAACATGCCATTTACAATATTATTTTTGGGGGGGTTGTAAATATATATATATATATTTACAACCCCCCCAAAAATAATATTGTAAATGGCATGTTATAGAAGGGTCCGATTTCACTGCTTTTAAGGACAAATGTTGACTTACAAAATTTCAGAGAGCTTTTAAAATAACTTTCATTGGGTTGGCTTGCCACTCACAGATGTTTTTAATGTGTCAGGTTATGGTCATGCCGAATAGTGTCCACTGCCATATAGTGTGTTCTCCCCCTGCATCACAATGGGTCAAAACAGGGTCACACAGGATGTTTTTTTGGTAGTCTAACATATCTTAATGGTATAAATAGTATACACTTCACACACATAGTTAATCATATTAAAGAAGACACCTGTACAATGTCAGATATTGAGTTGGAATGTATTTAAGTTTGTGTTTACATCCCAATATTACACTTTATATACAACACAGAAGATTAAAACATTTTTAAAAACTATGTTTTTTGAGGTGTACATGAAGAGGACTATTCAAAGATGAAGCAACTTGATGTACAAGTACATCTCCTGGACAGGACACTAGTCTGTCATAGGGCCTTACCCCCCAATCCATCTCCTTAATGCTCAGTGCCAAGCAGAGAACTCCCATCCTTCCAATCTCAGGGGGGGCCACTGAGTTGGTACCAGGTGTCCTTTATGTGTAAAATAAATCTCTCTAAAATGTCAAATTGTGTAGAATGTTTCTATCCATTTCTATAACTTATATAAAAACATTTTTATGGCCAAAAGGACATTCTTTGATATAGACAAAAAATGTTTCATGTTTTCATGAGTGTTTGAGTTTAGGTCCAATACTGGCCACTGTCTTCTTAGACATGTGTTTTATTTATATCTGCTACCTTAACACATATAATTGTGTTAAGATAGTACTGCATGGACATTCAAGCTATTTGATTTTCTATTTTAGGACACCAGGGGTTATCAGAAACAAATGTGTACAAATTATTTGATAAAACGTTTGAATTTGGCACTACTGCCATTAGCTCAATAAAACCACTAACTCAAGTAACCCTGGTTTGATATCTATCTGAAGAATTGGTGGTTTGTGTGTGTGTGTGTGTGTGTGTGTGTGTGTGTGTGTGTGTGTGTGTGTGTGTGTGTGTGTGTGTGTGTGTGTGTGTGTGTGTGTGTGTGTGTGTGTGTGTGTGTGTGTGTGTGTGTGTGTGGAAAGAAGATCTGCATTGCTTTCATTGCTTTCAAATGCAATGTTGTCACAGTCCCTTCTAACATGTCCTGCACGGCTTGTGAGGCCTAGAGGGAAACATGTTCCTGAGAGTCGTGTCTTTCAGGGATGGTGTCATAATAGCTGATGGCTATTAAAAGTTAGAGCCACATTGGTAGGAAGAACTGAAACTGCTCTGTTTGACACAACCGCATTTAAGATAGGAACAGTGGTGTTTTGTAAAAGAGCTGTTGTTTACCTTGGTAAAGGTGGTGGATCCTGAGGCCATGAGGATCTGTCTGGTCTCTGTTGTGGAACCGCTGCATGGACTCATCATCCACACGCAGGAAACACTGGGCTGTGCTCTCTTTGGTCACCTACACACACACGGAAAACACACAGACACAAACATGGACACACACAAACAGTAAGCACAGTGTTCTCACCGTATTTATCCTACAGTTACAGGGATAGTTTCCTAAAAATGAAAGACCACACCACACCACACACAAAATGAAAGACTTATTATGCACTCAGTGATTCACAGCACGGACAACAGTGTAGCAGTGTATCAGTTCCAGTCAGCCACGGTGATGAAGGTCTGACTGTTTCTGGTGGCGGCTGCCATGATTATTTAGCACGTCACCGTCTCCCTGTATCGCCATGGAGACACAGGATAGGTTCAGTTGAAAAAATGAGTTTTAACCATGTAACATCCCTCTTTCTCAGGCCCTTCTCTCTCCATCCCTTCATCCCTCCGTTTACCCACTCACCTCATTCTGCAATTTCCAGACCGTCCTTGAACTCCTCGTAGCTGGTGCGACATTTGGGCAGAATACGGCATTTGAAACCACACACGTTGAAGAGCAGGTTAGGGTTGTCTTCGCTGTAGACGGACTCAAAGCTGTTCTACCATTGGACCGTGCATGGTCACAGAGCGAGGCAGGCAGTTCTTAACCTTTTACTGCAGCTAAATCAGGGTCATACAGAGTGTTTCTGGGTAGTCTTAAACAAATCTACTTTGAAACAAAAGTATGCACCTCACACATAGTTACGGGCTTAAAAAAAGAAGACACCTGTACCATGTCAGATATAGAGTTGAAATGTATTAAATGTTGAGTTTGCATCCCAATATTGCGTTTTATATACTGTACAGAACAGAAGACTGAAATGTTTTTTTTTTTATGTTTGACATAGAAACACTGGATTTTATGTGCTAAGAACGTTTTTATGAAAATATATCTATTTATGAAAAATATTAATAACATTCCACCATGAGTCCACTAGGTCATTTGACTGCAGGAAAAGGTTACTAGAACACAGCACAACCCCTGGATGGTTACACAACTTTTATTTAACAAGTTCAAAGCACAGTGATTCTGCAGAGCTCAACTAACACCATGTTGACCTCTGAGGTGTTTAACAAAGGGTCAATAACCAGAATCCCAACATCGGTGAAGCAGGGAAAATTACAAATGTGTGGGTCTCATTTGAAAACATCTCAAATAAGTATTTAATTATTTTCTTAACTATTTCATGACTGTTCCATATAAACTCCAACAAGCGACAGGGGGAAGGGAACTCGCATGTTGAAGTCATCAGTCTCATTCTGGCGTCTCTGGGCCAGCACTTCTTGTTGTTG